>QRFJ01000131.1:205180-508861 GCA_006176705.1 Cocos nucifera
GCTAAATCTTGTCTTTGGACTTTGGTCAAATATTGACTTTTGACACTTAGACATCTACCCATGTATCATGAACCCATAGGAGAGAATATTTGACCTTGTCCCCCTACTAAAAAGTAGGTAGGCAAGGGGTGCTTGCCTAGGGAGGCGTGCACCCCATGAGGATAATGCATGGAGTCCCATACAGATGGGACTCCAAGTTGCTTCATGAATTTAAATGTTGTGGCGCCAAGGTGTCCTGTTTGACTAGTCTTGACGACACCTAAGGAGGTTCATGAGGGACTCTAATTTGATTGGATTAGATGATGTCATCTGACCAATCAAATTTAGATTTGATTATACAAAGGATCGGGATTGATCGGGATGATGTGGCACTGCATAGCACAACAGGGTCTATATAAACCCTATCTAGGCCTAGAATTGTGAGCTTCTGCTTTAACCCACGCCATATAGTCCCTCTCCCTCTCTCTCCATGCCATCCTCAGGTCCTCTCTCTCCTCTCCATGCCCAAGGGACTTTGGGCATGAGTTAGGTGCGATCCAAGCAAGTGAAAGGCGACAGGAAGGAAAGAAGGCAGCACTGCTGCAAGAGACAACAATTGATTTTCAAAAGAGTTTTTGAAGACCTTCAAGATCAGATCTAGATTTTATTTTTGAAAGATAGATTGAGAAGAAGAAGATCTCTAGATCCTACCTAAGTGGATACCGGCAGAGGCCAGGCGCTTACGTGGCTACATCCAGAACCTCCGGCAAACATCAGAATCATCACAAGATAATTAGATCACCCAAAATAAAGGTACAATTAAATTAGATTTAATTTAATTTTTATTTTATTTTATTTTATCATATTAATAAGATCAAATCTGAAGAATCTCAAATCTAATTGGGATCTTAGAGGAAATTTTTGAAATATTCCTCTTGATCCAATCAGATCTGAATGAACTTGCATCAAGAGATAAGGTTTTTTCCTTCAACTGGTATCAGAGCCAGGTTTTAAAATTCATTAGATCTAATTTTAATTTATTTTTAATTTGATAATTAGATTATTTTAGATGTCACATGAGATATGATTAGATCTTAAATTAAAAAATTAAAAATTAAATAATCTAGATCTAAGATGTATGAGATGCATGACTAGACTAGGAATAGAATTATTCTATATATAGTCTAACATGATCATAATTTTAATTTAATTAATTATAATTTTTAAATCTATTTATTTACTATTTTTTGATATTATAAATATTATAATTAAATTTATAAAATAAAAAATAAATTTATTTAATTTAAATTCATATGAGATATGATAGATGCATGTTTAGACTAGTTGTAGAATAGTTCTACAAAATTATCTAGAATAGAATTTAATTTGATATGATCAAATTTAAATCTTATTTTTTAGATGTTTATGAGATAATTTAGATCTAAAAATATGCATGATATGATACATGAGATGTATGCAAAATATATTTTTAGTTAGATCAATTTTTATATATATGATATATGATGTAGATCTAACTATTTTTTTAGATTTATCATGTTTTTGATTAAGGCATCCCCCTTGGCCATCCGATCATAAGGAACGAAGTAGGGTTTAAAGGCCCTCTTCTTTCATTCGATGGAGGTGTTCTTATGATGTGTAGGGGTGCTGTGCATTCGTCCTTAATCAAAAATTTAAAACTTACTTTCTGCAAAACCCTAGATCCTGAAATCCTAGGAATTTTATATGCATATTTTGTTTATGAACCCTAAACTTAATTAAGAATTAAGATTATGAAATATATTAGATCTAAAATTAAGAATTTTTAGATCTAAGATATATTCATAAAATTGGGTTTGGGCTTGGGTAGCTCAATTAGGTCTAGCGGTTGATCAAACCAAATCAAGAGTTGGTTAGATGGGATCAAGAGTGCTTAAATTGACCAGCCTAATAGGATTAAGTCTGGGTCAAGGTCGAGTCACATGAGTGATCGATCAAGTTAAGACCTAATTAGGCTCAGTGGTTAGAGTCTGGATTGTAGGCTAACCCAATTGGTTCTGGCTCAATAATTTGGTGTCTAAGGTAAGTTTGGCAGATACGATCGACTAGTTTTTAATTTGGAGCTACTTGATTCAAATGCATTTTTATTGAGTTAATGGCATATTCCTTCCTACCGATCTCACTTACCTAGCCATATTTATCGGCTCAATCCTGATCTAAGGTGGCTAATAATTCAAGCTAACCCATGCCACTAGGTTAGTCATAATGTTATGGACTATGTCAAGTCAAGTTTAAAGAGACCTTAAATCAAATCTTCCTAAGAAAAGATTAAGTCTAAGGTCTTCCACCATTGTAGATGTGTGGGCCCTTTTTGGGGTTGTTTATTCTCGGCTGGTCATAGTGGTTCCAGTTGCACCAAGAAGATGCAACCATGTCTATTAGGCATTGGATGCTATGGGTTGGAGGATGTATTTGGGCTCAATATTTTGGATATGGTGAGAGACCCAATTAGAAATTCAATCTGTGCAAATGGTGGGTCTGACTTAACTAAGGAGTGGATCAATATTTCGAGCATACGGATGAGATTCATGAATTAGAGACCAAGTTTGGGTGCACCATGATTAGAGAATCATTGAACAAGAGTTGTTCACTCATTGGCTAACCCATCATCAATAACTATTAGGTGAGGTGATGAGTCAGTTTGTGGGACCTGCACCACCCACTAGAAATCAATAATCATGAAGATTTTTTCATCTTCTACAGAGGGAGTGTAGGGAATCCTGAGAAAATAGTGGAGAGCTAATTTGTTTAAAAATAAAATTCCTAAATAAATTGGTCAAGTTTTAATTATAAAATCTAACTAGAAACTTTGACTCTCTATAGAAAAAAGGAAAATGTCTGCGTCCAACCCACTAGCCCGTATCCTTGGACACCCATAGACTGATCGAATTCAATTACAAGGATTGGCTCCAGGAACTTTAAAATTATTTTGGGTTCTAAGAAGTTGACTCATGTATTGGAATCAGGATCCCTCCCACCTTACCAGCTTGTTCCATCTGCTGAACAGAGAGCGTCTCTTGACAAATGGATGGATGAAGATAATAAGGCCAGATACTACATGTTGGGCTCGATGTCTGATGAGCTTCAGTGCCAACATGAAGATATCAAGACTGCTCGCCAAATGTTGGCTCACCTGCAAGAGTTGTTTGGATGAATAGAGTCACATAACCAAATATCAAGTCACTAAATGTCTGTTTAAGGCTAAGATGCATAATGGGCAGTCAGTCCAAGATCATCGTCTGATGATGATCAAGGACTTGGAAGAGCTTGAGAAGCTTTGAGTGAAGTTAGACCAGGATCTGCAGAATGATATTAATTCTGCAATCCTTGACTGATGCATATGGGACAAGTTCATCATGAACTACCTATATGCATAAACTTCAGAATTACTCTGGCCGAGCTTATGAATATGCTGGTTACTGCTGAGCTTTCTATGAAAGGTTCTAAAGGCTCAGTTACTTACTATGGAATGGACTTACTTCCAAAGAGAAAGTCTTTTGAAAAGAAGAAGTCTGTGAAAAAGGCAGAAGGTGGAAGGAGGAAAGAAAAAGAAGGCAGAGCTAAAGAAGAAAGTCGCTAACAAAGGAAAGTATTTCCATTATAATACTGACGGCCACTGAAAACGAAACTGCCCTACATTACCTGGCCACCATAAAGAATAAGAAGGAGACAGGATCCTTCTGGAGGGATGCTCGTTATTGAATTCTAACCTTATGATTTCTTCTACATCCAGTTGGGTGCTTGACTCTAGTTCTAGTGCTCATTTGTGCACTTTCATGCAGGGTCTTGAGGATAGCAGGAGGCTGAGGGATGGTGAGATGATCCTACGCATTGAAAATGGAGCAAGGATTGCTACTGTGGTCGTAGAAACCTTCCCTCTTCGACTACCATCTAGCTTAGATTTAGTACTTAGGGTTTGTTATTATGTGCCTGCTGCAAGCAGGAATTTGATTTCTATTTCATATTTAGCACAAGAAGGCTATGTAATTAGTTATTTTAAGGACCATTGTAATATTCTTTATGAAAGAAATAAAATTGCAAAGTGGTTTCCTTCATTAACGGTCTCTACTCAGTTACATATTGATGTATCTATGTTTAATATCGAGCAAAATGTGAATGCCATAAGATCGAAACGACCCAGGGATAGTCCAAATGATAGGTATCTATGGCACCTAAGATTAGGTCATATAGCAGAAGATAGGATTAACAAATTGGAGAAAATTGGGCTATTGAGTCCTATTGACTTTCGAGTCATATCCAATTTATGAATCATGTCTTCAATGGCAAAATGACTAAAGCTCCCTTTTGTAGGACATGGGAGAAAGGGCCACAGAATCTACTTGCCCTAGTACATACTGATGTGTATGGCCCATTTGATGTGCCTGGCTAGAGGTAACTTTGTCTACTTCATTAATCTTTACCGATGATTTATCTAGGTATGGGTATGTGTATCTTATGAGACACAAGTCTGAAGCCTTTGAAAAGTTCAAGAAATTCAGACATGAAGTAGAAAAAGCAAACTAGAAAACCCATTAAGGTTCTTCGATCAGATCGAGGAGGTGAATACCTTAGTCAAAAATTCTTAGACTATCTCAAGCAAAATGGCATAGTCTCTCAATGGACTCCACCAGGAAACATCTCAACTCAACAGGATTTTCAGAATGGAGGAAATCGGAACCCTATTAGATATGGTTCCGATCCATGATGAGCTTCACAGACCTCCCTTAATTTTTTTGGGGACATAGTCTGTTAATTTCAATATATTTACTGAATAGGGTTCTCTCTAAAATCATTCCTACCACACCGTATGAGATATGGCATGGTAAGAAACCAAGTCTGAGTCATCTCAAAATTTGGGATTGTCCGGACTCATGTCAAAAGACAACAAGCGGACAAGTTAGAGTTTAGGTCCTTTAGAGCTCGATTCATAGGATATCCTAAAGAGTCATTAGGATACTATTTCTACATTCCAGAAGACCACAATGTGATTGTGAGGCGACATGCCATCTTTCTTGAAAAATAGTTTATTCAAGATAGCGGCATTGGAAAATAAGATCAAGCTTGATGAGAAAGTCTCACAAGAGCAACGAGCTAAGGACCCTAAGTGGAACCAAATTCAGGTTGAGCCAATAAGAACACTACCTCCTCCACCTCGTAGATCGGAAAGAGAATTTTCCATCCCCCTGAAAGATACTTAGGTACTATTTTCAGAGGAAAGTAGAAAAAATGTTCCTCGTAGGTAATGGTGCTCATGGTGATGATCCCAAAACCTACAACGAGGCGATATCAGATATCGACTCCGAGAAATGGTTAGAGGCAATGAAGTCAGAAATTGATTGACTCGATGCACTCAAACCAAGTCTGGACCTTGGTAGATCCACCAGAAGGTATAGTACCTATTGGGTGTAAATGGATCTTCAAGAGAAAGATTGGTGCAGATGGGAAATGTGGAGACATTCAAAGGCTAGATTAGTGGCAAAAGGTTATAGTCAAGCATGAAGGCATTGACTATCAGGATACCTTTTCACTAAGTAGCTATGCTAAAATCCATCCACACATTGCTTGCTATTGCAGCCTATTTTTGATTATGAAATATGGCAAATGGACGTGAAAACGGCATTCTTAAATGGATATCTTGAGGAAGATATCTATATGGAACAGCCCACTAGGTTTCACATCCAGTGATACTGATCACAAAGTTTGCAAGCTGCAAAGGTCCATATATGGACTTAAGCAAGCATCTCGGAGCTGGAAATACTCATTTTCAATGATGTGATCAAAATTATTTGGTTTCATCAAAAATGAAGGAGGAACCATGTGTTTTCAAAAAGGATCAGTGGGAGCGCTGTTGTCTTCCTCGTATACTGTACGTGGATGACATCCTCCTTATTGGGAATGATATTTCCCATGTTGACCATCAGTTCAAAATATGGTTGTCTAAAGAATTCTCCATGAAAGACCTAGGTGAAGCATCCTTTATTCTAGGAATTAAGGTCTATAGGAGATAGACCGAATAGGATGCTAGGACTTTCACAGAAGATGTACATAGAGGAAGTGTACTAAAGAGGTTTAGTATGGAAAACTCTAAGAGGGGATTTAAGTACCCTTCAGACATGGCATTCATCTTTCCAAGAAGATGTGCCCAGCACACCTGAGGAAATAGAACGCATGAGCAAGATCCCTTATGCTTCTGCAATAGGGAGCCTCATGTATGCCATGTTATGTACACGACCTGATATAGCCCATGTTGTGAGTGTCACAAGTAGATATCAGTCAAATCCAGGTGAAGAACACTGGACTTCTGTGAAATGTATCCTTAAGTACTTAAGAAAAACTAAGGATATGTTTTTGGGTTTTGGTAATGGAGAACTCCAAGCCCAGGGATATACAGACTCGGATTTTATGTTTGGTATAGATGATCAAAAGTCAACATTTGGGAATCTTTTTGTATGTAATGGTGGTGCTATCAGTTGGAAGAGTTTCAAACAGACAGTGATAGCAGATTCCACCATGAAAGCAGAGTACATCGCTACGTCAGAAGCTGCGAAGGAGGCATTCTAGTACAAGAAGTTTGCCATAGAGATCGGAGTGATGCCATTCCTTTGTACTACGACAATAATGGCACCATAGCCCTTGCTAAGGAGCTGAGGTCTCACATGAAATCTAAGCACATTGAGCGATGATATCACCTCATCCGTGATTACCTTGAGAAAGGTTACATTGAGGTCAAGAGAGTTGACTCTGCAAATAATGTGGCAGACCCACTCATAAAGCTGTTGGACCAACAGAAGATTGAAACCCATCTTAAGAAGATGGAACTTAGATTTGTAGCCAATTGACTTTGGGTCACGTGGGAGTTTGTTAGATAGGTGTGCCCTAGAAGCCAGATTGGCTAACACTTGTAATACACTTCTAAGGACAAAATTATAATTTTGATTATAAATAATAAAATGAATTATTTTCTATCATAGTGTATATTTGAAAGTGTCTGTGATACATCCCTTGAGTTAATGGTAATGATAGTTCATATTTTCAAGAGTTGAAAATTTATGACATGAATTTTCATTATTAACTCATAAAATGCTTCCGACCATAGGATCATCATGAGGATGGTGATTGATCTAGAAGGTTGGTGTACGATCGCTTCTTCTTTTAGATAGATGAGTCTTGAGTCTACGGTGTAGAGACACCGAAGTGAGAGTACAGGTACTCATTAGAGAACGAGGGCACTGAGCGTGACCACCTCGAGTAGTCATTAGGAAGTCTACCTTCTCATCGATGACTGACTCGAAAGCTGCAGTGGTGTGTCTGGTTCTTTGATCTAAGGTGCATCGATAGTTCACCTTGGGGGTGTTATAGTTTGACTATACCATAACTCGGTCTCCTAGCTATTCAAAATCTTGAGGTATATGTTGGCTATAGCATGTTCATTGTAGGAATTGGATTACACCAATAAGGGATCTATCTACCTTGGTAGATGAGGAGCAACCCTATGATGATCATGAGAATCAAGTCCATAAGTCCATAGCCATGGCAGAGTGAAATAATAGAAAGAGTTTCTATTAGAGTTTTCACATTGGACCTAAATCAAATGATTAATTCATATGATGGATATTAGGGTTTGACGAGATCACCTTAACCCTAATCTGGTCAGGGCTCAAGATAGAAAAACTTAATCACATAAGTAAGTGCACCAAGAGGTTCATTTTCAGTTCTGATGGATTGCCATCATATGATGCTAGGTGTTACTGGTGGATTTTGAGAGCAATTAGAATGATTTGGATGATCGATCATGCTAGTTGTCCAAATCTGAAAAGTTCTAATCCATCGAAAGGTGTTTCGATGATGTCGATGATAGAGATTACGACATATGCTATTATTCTATGGAACTTAACCTAACTGGATCACACAAACAAGAGTTTGGATCTGGATATCATCAATTGGACTAACCCAGTTTAATTGATTTGAATAAGATTCAATTAGGTTCAAGAAAATCGTGCCAACACACGATTGAGTCTAATGTTCTTCTTTAATAATCATTAAAACTTATCTCGACTAAGCCAAATATGTTTGGGCTAACTCAAGAACCTTTACTTGATCTGACTGGAGCTTGTTTAAGTTAGAAAAGGATTGTCTTAATTTATGAAATAAATTTGAGACAACACCTGCCATTTTTCGTTACCTGCTAAATCTTGTCTTTAGACTTTGGTCAAATGTTGATTTTTGACACCTAGACCTCTACCCATGTGTCATGCACCCATAGGAGAGAATATTGGACCTTGTCCCCCTACTAAAAAGTAGAGAGGCAAGAGGTGCATGCCTAGGGAGGCGTGCACCCCATGAGGATAATGCATGGAGTCCCATCTATATGGGACTCCTGGTTGCTTCATGAATTTAAATGTTGTGGTGCCAAGGAGTCCTATTTGACTAGTCTTGGTGCCACCAAAGGAGGTTCATGAGGAACTCTAATCTGATTGGATTAGATGATGTCATCCCACCAATCAAATTTAGATCTAATTATGCAAAGGATCATGATTGGCCGAGATGATGTGGCACTGCATGATGCAGTAGGATCTATATAAACCCTGTCTGCACCTAGAATTATGAGCTTCTACTTTAGCCCATGCCATATAGTCCCTCTTCCTCCCTCTCCATGCCATCCTCAGATCCTCTCTCTCCTCTCCATGCCTAAGGGACTTTGGGCATGAGTTAGGTGCGATCCAAGCAAGTGAAAGGCGACAAGAAAGGAAGAAGGCAGCACTACTACAAGAGACAATAGTTGATCTTCGAAAGAGTTTTTAAAGACCTTCAAGATTAGATCTAGATCTGATTTTTGGAGGATAGATTAAGAAGGAGAAGATCTCCTAATCCTGTCCGAGTGGATACCAGTAGAGGCCAGGTGCTTGCATGGCTATATCCAGAACCTCAGGTAAACATTAGGATCATCACAGGATAATTGGGTTACCCAAAATAAAGATATAATTAAATTATATTTAATTTAATTTTTATTTTATTTTATTTTATCAGATCAATAAGATTAGATCTGAAGAATCTTAGATCTGATTGGGATCTTAGAGGATATTTTTGAAACATCCCTCTTGATCCAATCAGATCTGAGTGAACCTGCATCGGGAAATAAGGTTTTTTTCTTCAGTAGCTCCTAATTAAAAATCAGTCGATCGTATCTACCAAACTTATCTTAGACACCAAATTATCGAAATAGAACTAATTGGGTTAGCCTACAATCCAGGCTCAGACCATAGAACCAAATTAGTTCTTGACTTGATCGAGTCACATCTTAATGTGATTCAATCTTGATCCAGATTTAATTCTATTAGGTTGATCAAATCTAAGCTTTCTTTGATGCCACCTAACCAACTCTTGATTCGATTTGATCAACCGCTAGACCTAATTGAGCTATCCAAGCCTAAACCCAATTTTATGAATATGTCTTAGATCTAAAAATTTATAATTTTTAGATCTAATTAATTTTATAATCTTAATTCTTAATTATGTTTTGGTTTCATGAACAAAACATGTAATAAAATCCTAAGGTTTCAGGATTAGGGTTTTGCAAAAAAATAAATTTTGATTTTTGCTTAAGGACGAATGCGCAGCACCCCTATACGTCATAAGAACACCCCATCGAATGGGAGGAGAGGGCTTTTAGAACCTTACTTTGTTCTTATGATCGAATGGCCAGGGAGAATGTCTTAATCAAAAATATAATTTCTACTACAAAACTAGTTAGGTCTAAATCATATATCGCATATAGAATTAATGATCTAACTTATATATATTTTGCATAAATCTTATGTATCATAACTAAATTAATTATGCATATTTTTAGATCTAAAATATTACATATTAAATCTAAAAATAAAATTTTAAATTTGATCATATCAAAAATAAAACTATTCTAAATATTTTACAGAACTATTTTATAAATAGTCTAAGCATGCATCTTTCATATCTCATATGAATAAAATAAAAATTAAAAATTTTATTTTCTATTTTTTAGATTTGGTTACAAAAATTATAATATCAAAAAAATAAAAATAAAATAGATCTAAAATTATATTTAATTAATTTAATAATATGATTATACTAGACTACACATAGAACTATTCTATTCCTAGTCTAGTCATGCATCTCATACATTATAGATCTAAATTATAAAATTTTTAATTTTTTAATTTTAGATCTAATTTCATCTAATGTGACATCTAAAATTTAATAATATTAAATCATAAATAAAAATTAAATCAGATCTAAAATAGATCTGATGAACAGCCAACCGGGCTCTGATACCAGTTTAAAAAAAATCCTATTTTTCCGGCACAGGATCATTCAGAACTGATTGGATCTGAAGAAATATTTCAAAAAAATTTTCTATAATTCTAATCAGATCTGAGATATCTTAGATCTAATTTTAAAGATCTAATATAAAAATAAAAAATAAAATTAAATCTAATTTAATTTCATATCTTTATTTTGGATAATCAGATTACCCTATAATGATCCTAATTGATCCTGAGGATCTGGAAGGAGCCACGCATGTGCTTGGCCTCTACCGATGTTCATTTTGACAAAATCTAGAGATCTTTTCCTTTTGAATTATCTCTACAAAAATTAGATCTGAATCTGATCTTGAAGTTCTTCAAAATCTTTGAAGAAGTAGCGGTCGTCTTTTTCAACAGTGCTGCCTTCATCCTGATCTGGGTGCCTTTCTTCCTTGGATTGCACTTGAACCCATGTCCAACTCCTTTGAGTGTGGAGAGGAGAGAGAGGATCAGAGAAAGGCATGGAATAGAGGAGGGTAGCCTTACGGCATGGTGAAAAGAAAAAGCACACTAACCCTAGGTGCAGATATGGTTTAAATAGACCCTACTGCGCCATGCAATGCCACATCATCCCGACCAATCAGAGGCCTTCATTCAATTAGATCTAAATCTAATTGATGGGATGATGTCATCTAATCCAATCAGATGAGAGTCCCTTAAAAATTCATATAGGTGGCGCCAATATTGGGTAAAGCTGAAGTCTTTGGCGCCCCTAGTGTTTGATCAAATCAAAACACCCTAGAGTCCCTTCTGTATGGGACTCCATCCCTTATCCACATGGGTCGCATGCCTAGGCTGGCATGCATCCTCTTTCTTGCCTCTTTTAGTAGGGAGAGAAGAGCCCTAGGTGCTCTCCTATAGGCACATGACACATGGCCCCAAGTCCAGGTGTCCAGGATTAACTATTGACCTTTCTCTAAAAAAAGAAATTAGCAGGTGACAGAAATTGGCAGGTGTTGTCTTAAATCAATCTAATGAATCAAGACAACTCTTTTCTCATCTGGACAAGCTCCAGTTAGACTAAGACAAGGTTCCTAAGTGAGCCCAAATAAATTTAGCTCGATCGAGATGAACCAAAATGATTACGAAAGAAGAATGTTAGGGGCTCAATCATGTGCTAGCATAATTTTCTTGAACCTAATTAGATCTAATCTAAATCAATTGAACTGGATTAGTCTAATTGATGACATCCAGACCCAAATCTTTATTTGTGTGATCTAGTTAGATTTAGTTCCATATGGTAATGAGACATGTCACAATCTCTATCATCGACATCATCGAAACACCTTTCGATGGATCAAAACTTTTTTAATTCATATATTTAGAATGATCGATCATCTAAATCATTCTAATTGCTCCCAAAATTCACTAGTGACATCGAGCAGTATATGGTGGCAACCCATCAGAATCAAAAGTAAATCTCTTGGTGCAACTACCTATGTAATTGTGTTCTTCTATCTTGAGCCCCGACTAGATTGGGGTTAAGGTAAACTCGTCAAACCCAATATCCATCATATGAATTAATTATTCGATTCGAGTCCAATGTGAAATCCTAAAAGAAACTCTTTCTATCATCTTCACTCTACCATGGCCATGGGCTTAAGGACTCAATCTCATGATTATCATAGGGCTACTCCTCATCCATCGAGGTAGATAGATTCCCTATTGGTGCAATCCAATTCCTATAATGAACATGGTATAGCCAACATACACCTCAGAATTCCGAATGGCTAGGAGACCAAACTATGGTGTAGTCAAATTATAACACTCTCAAGATGATCTATTGATGCACCTCAGATCAAAGAACCAGACACACCACTGCAGCATCGAGTCTATCATTGATGAGAAGATAGACTTTCTTATGACTGCTCGAGGTGATCACATTCAGTGCCCTCATTCTTTAATGAGTATCTATACTCTCGCTCTGGTGTCTCCACATCGTAGACTCAAGACACAACTATCCTAAAAAAAGCAATCGTACACCAACCTTTCAGATCAATTACCATCCTTGTGATGATCCTACGTTCGGGAGCAGTTTATGAGTTAATTATTAAAATTCATGTCTTAAATTTTCAACTCTTGAATATATGAATTGTCATTACCATTAACTCAAAGGATATATCATAGACACTTTAAATACACACTATGATAGAAAATTATCTATTTACTAATTTATAGTCAAAATTATAAAATTGCTCTTAGAAGTGTATTACAAGTGTCAGCCAATCTAGCTTCTAGGGCACACATCTAACACCATGCAGAGAGAATTTCTTTTACTTTAAGATGTTCTAAAAGTGTACTAGATAAGTATTCTCCTTCTTGATCTAATTGAAGAGTTTTTATACTCTTTCTAGTTTATTTCTCCATCATACTTTGACACTCTTTAAATTTATCAAAGGCTTTAGATTTATATTTCATAAGATACACATATCTGAACCTAGATAAGTCATCAGTGAATGTTATAAAATAAGAGTATCCTCCTCTTGCTTTAGTTGTCATAGAACCACATACATTTGTATGTACAAGTTTTAATAACTCATTTATCCTTTTTTGATATCCACTAAATGAAGTCTTGATCATTTTAACCATAAGACAAGATTCACAAGTTTCTAATAATTCATAACCGTAAGGATCAAAGAACTCTTCTTTGTATAACTTGTTAATTCTTGTCTCACTTATATGACCAAGCCGACAATACCAAAGTAAAGTATTATTTATTTCTTCTCTCTTTTATTTTTTTATTAATATAAAAAATATTATCATTTAGAGATAGAGTCAAAAGATCATTGTTAAAAATGTCATAACATAATATTTCATTGGAATAAAGAATTGAGCAATCATTGCTCATTACATTTATTTCATAATCTTGTTCTAACAACAAAGGTATAGAAATAATATTTCTAATGATCTTAGGTATATAATATTAATTTTTTAATACTAAGATTTTTGTAGAAGGTAACTTCAAGATATTTATCCTCACAACTTCAGCTTGGATGGACTTTCCTCCAGCGCCATAGAGCTCAAAGTCATCCTTCTTCAATACTCTGACTTTCTATAATCTCTACCAAGATTTATAGGTATGAGAACTATAGGCAATATCTAATACTCGAGCTTGAAATGAAAGAATTTAATGACAATATAGTATGTATCTTATATATACCTTTTGGTGCAACACTTGCATCGGCCTTTATAGTTGCAAGGAAAGCCTTGCAATTCTTTTTTCAATGATCTACTTTACTGCAGTAAAAATATGTTACTTGCCTAGAAGCCTTCTTCCCCTTCTTTCTCTTATCTATGCCACCTTTAGGGTTCAACCTTTTCTTTGAACCCTTCTTGCCTACCTTCTTCTTGGAAATTCCTAACACAAGAAAAAGTGGAGCCTTATCCTTCTTATTTTGGCTCTCTACTATTTTGAACATATTTAACAGTTCAGGCAATGAGGTATTTAGTTTGTTCATGTGATAGTTCACAACAAACTGTGAAAATGATTTTGAAAGTGATTGCAAGATCAGATCCTGACTCAACTCTCCATCGATCATAAAACTCAATTAACCTAATCTAGTGATCAAGTCAATTACCATCAGAACATGGTCATATACGAATTTGGCTTCCATCATCCTAGCATGAAACAACTACTTAGATATCTCATATCTTGCAGTCCTACTCTATTTACCATACAACTCTTTAAGGTTGAGCAATATGGACTGAGTGTCCATGCCATCATGCTGCCTCTATAATTCATTACTCATAGAGGCTAGTGTGATGCATTTGATAGTTAGAAAATTATTTTGCCACATCTTATATGTGGCTATCTTCTCCCTTGTAGCATTCTTCCCTATCGGCTCAGGGTCAGGGGCATCAAGGATATAGGAGATCCTTTCTTGATTAAGTACTATTTTGAGATTCCTCAATCAATCCATATAATTAGGACCGATCAATTTATTTGAGTTTAATATTCCATGCAATGAAAGTGAAGAAGCCACATAGAATTTAATCTGCATAATAGAGAACATTATATAAGCAAACAACTCATGATGGCATAAATAATTAAATTAGGTCTTAAGTTTAATTATGTCTCCCACTATTTTATCGGATATCATAGCCCTCTTCTATGATGATCGAAAAATCCTAAATGATTTTCTTAGCAGGGTTGAGATCCTAGTTTCTCATAAAAAATCTTGTGGTTGCACAATAAATCTTTATGAATTTAAAGGTAGGAAACTCTTTGCAATTGCATCTCATGCAATTCTCAACATTATCTTAGCCTCTAAAACATCAATAGTCTTGTGGTTGCACAATAAACTATAATGTCTTAGTTAAGTAAAATCCTTCATTTTGATATAATCAAATTTGAATATTGTTGCCCTTGTAGTTACATAACAAAGCAATATATCCAAAAATGTCGCAAACAACTTTATGCACTAGTATAGTATTATGTTAGTCCCCATAATAGGCCTGGTGGTTGCACAACAAACCCACTATGGTCTTGATATAATATTTACCTAGCATGAAGGAAGGCCTATATGCAGTGAATATAACACTAAGCATCCAATCAAAAATTAAATTAATTTAATCGGCCAGGTAAATGGGAGAGAGGTGAGAGTCCTCCCATTACTTTTCTTAGACAACAACAAGTTAGCCAGGTCCGCGAATGGAGCCAATTAAAATCTACTTTCTCTTTACCAATCATGAACCACTTTCCTAGATACCAATCAATCAATTACATCCAAACTGGTTCTGCTTTTGGTTATTAACACTACAACTTAATATAATCTTTTTTTATGAGGGTTTACTGGTCTCTTTACATATTCTAATTAAATAGCATCTATACTATAATGATAGCAATTCATATAAAATATTTGCATAAATTGATCACATCAATCATAAAATACTATAGCCATTCATTTTCACATACTAGAATGCTTCTTTAAATTTCATCATTCTAGGACAACCATCTACCACATAGAGGACATCCACCACTATTCCAGGGCAACTTTACAAAATGGTGTACATCATAATCTAATCATGAATGATAAAATATGATCATATCATATTATATAACATGCTATAATATTACAAACATATCATTATATGATTGAACCTAATAAGAAATGCTCTGATACCACTGTAGGATTCGATAACTATAGCGGAAGCATGGATTTTAAAGTACTTTTAATGAAATTCTAAAATCAAATCCTAAACTAGGACCTCCTTATAGATTACAATCATATATCATATAAGATAGTATATCAATATAGGCATAGAGGAATATCTGAATCGCTAAACCATAATTTTGATAGAATTTTGGTAGGGGTTCCACCAAGCGTCCACATGTTCGCCGTTCAATGTTGATCCATATAGAGACTTGATAAAGACAGGCTCCTTTCTTCAACTGGTTCCTTCCACTAAATTCTTCTTCAAAAGAATTCTTTGGGACAATACTTCCCTACGACTTGCTTTCTTCCTCCTAGCCTTTCTTTTCTCTACCTTTCTTTTCTCCTCATCTTCCATAATTTTCTTCCTAGACCCTTATCCTAAAGAAGACTTCTTATCCTTATTAGGGCCTTGTCTTAACAAAGAATAGAAGAAGATAATTGGATAATAGGGAGAGTGTATATGAAAGAAGAGATTAGAATGAGTGATTTGACTCTCGGTGCACACCCTTATTTATAATGTACGTAGGGGTATCTCCTCATCATCTCAAATCCCACCAGAATTAATTTTTCATGCCCTTTGATGCTTCTTATGCCCCATCAGATTATCATGACATGTGGAAACAATTAAGATTAATTCCAAGGGTTGCTTCATGAAGAAGGACTCTTCGAAATTATTTTTACGTTGTTTCTCAAGTGTCGCAATGCTTTATTAAAATGGCTCTTATTGAGAAAAATGCCTTAAGATTTAATCTATAACAAGCTTAAAACAAAATTCAGCATGATGAACAGAGTCCAACGAGCCCAAGAATCGCCCAAATGGAGTCCAGACGGAGAAGAAACACGTGAAAGAAGATCGGAGTGGAGTTGCCAGCCCTTGGGCCCATCGAAAGGGCCCAAAGGCGATGCTGGACGGCGATGGCATAGCCTAAACTAGCTGCACCCAATGGTGCTGGGCCTGCAGCATGCTGGGTTGGTCGGGCATGTGAGCATGCATGGGGAGGCGCACGGGGGTGGTGGAGCACGGTCCACGATGGACCGCCACTCATGGGTGCCGCATGATCCTCTCAGCCCATTTTTCGACCATTTCTCATGATCCATGATACTGTTCCATAGACCGATCATGATCCAATGACTCTAATTCAAGTCGATCATGAACGGATGGCTGAGATTTGATCTAGCTTTGATTTGGCATGATGGAGCACTATTTTACACAATTCGACGGTCAGGAGAGCTCCCGATCATGATCCGATAGTCAAAAATCGATCCAAGCCTGATCAAGATTACTATGCACAATCCAACAGCTTAAGAGGAAGCTGGTCATAATCGAATGGTTTAGGATCGATCTTGAATGGGTTTTAAGACTGAATTTTCTACTGGAATACTATTTTTGAGTTTCTAGAGTCTATATAACATCGATTGACAAACCATTTGTTGCGTTGGAAAGCTAGCGACATCTAGAAGGTGCTGAGAGGCTTCTTAAGAGGTCTTAGAGAGCTTTTATAAGAATTTTAGAACTTCTTATTTAGAGATTCTTATACAAGGATTGAGTGGTAAGTTTCTCTTATATTGTTTGATTTTTTCTTTCATAGTGAAGCTTTGCATGCCCCATAGCGGCGAGTCCTTGGGCTGATCCACATACTTGATTGCTTTCTTATTTTATTTTCTTCTTTCTTTCTATCATAATATCTCGATACTAGATCCTTAATAAGTAGTATCAAAGTAGCTGATATCCTAATAGATTGGTATCAGAACCAGACAGTACTAGAGCATAGATTACAGTAGTGGATGGAGATTGAAGAATATAGAGAAGATAAGTACAATCAAGATGGAGATCAATAGGTTCGATGGAAAGAGCAATTTCTTCTTTTTGCAAGCAAGGGTAAAGAATGTCCTCATCCAATATGGGTTGATCGATACTCTCTTGAATGATGAGATATCAGCTACGATGGAGGTGAAGGATTGAAAGTGGATCTAGATGTAGATGGTGAGCATAATTTGCTTGTACCTAGTGGATGATGTCGTGATCCATGTACTTGGTGAGACTTTTTCGATGGTGTTGTGGTTGAAGCTTGAAAAGTTATACGTGGCAAAGTTGCTCACCAACACGCTATTTCTTTGGAGGCAGTTCTACCAGCTATGGATGGATGATGGTAATATCATATGGGAGCATCTATCCAACTTCTAGAAGATTCTTACCGACCTCCTCAGTGTTGGCATATATGTTAAGGAGAAGACTAGAGCATTGATCTTGCTAGCATCGCTGTCTCCTTCATATGAGTCCTTGGTGACTACTCTTCTAGTGGAAAAGAGCACCATCAAGATGGATGAGGTCACTGCAGCGATACTCCAGAATGAGGTTCTCAGGAGGAAGAACTCAGCTTTAAGTTTAGATGGCAGCAGCTCAGCTTTGGTGATTTCTGAAGGAGCAGGAGGTAGTAGATAGAGCAGTAGAGGATCGTGAGGAGGATTATCTAGATCCAAAATAGAGGATCAAAGCAAGATCAGAAGCTACAGATGTGACGAGTTGGGGCATCGAGTCAATGATTGCCCACAACTCAAGGATCAAATGAGGGCTATTATGGTGATGGCCAGTAGTGATACAGAAGATAGTGATGATGTCTTTCTAGTTATTGATGATATATCTACTTTTTTCTCCTAGTGGATTATA
This sequence comes from Cocos nucifera, assembly GCA_006176705.1. Taxonomy (NCBI): domain Eukaryota; kingdom Viridiplantae; phylum Streptophyta; class Magnoliopsida; order Arecales; family Arecaceae; genus Cocos; species Cocos nucifera. Next base: position 223,384 of record QRFJ01000131.1, read on the forward strand.
GATTCTGCTTGTTTCCATCATGTGTGTTATAGAGAGGAGATGTTTGACTCCCTAGAGATCAGTGAGGGAACTATGTTCCTGCCAGATGGATCGAGCTGTGGGATCAAAGGCAGCGGGATGGTCAACATGAAGCTTCATGATGAAACAGTGAAGAAGTTGGGTGAGGTCCAATATATACCTAGCTTTAAGAAGAATCTAATCTCACTAAGCAGACTGGATTCAACTAACTTCAGGTGTGTAGTTGGTGATGGAATCCTAAAGGTCATGTATGATGATAGGATGATATTGAAGGAGAAGAAGAGGATGAGAGGACATTATTGTCTAGCACGGAGCCCAATGCAAGATGAAAATTCAGGAGCTAGAGGGAGCCTAGTGTGAGGTGGAGCTCAAGATAAAGGTGGATCAAGCACGGAACGGAAGACTCAGGAGGACAAGAGGCGACGTCACAGAGTGAAGTTTCTATTACTGTAGGAGACTTTTTTGAGCAAGTCATTGTTCAGAGTAGACACAGTCCATGATAGATGTGGGATCGAGTAGCCTGGCTTGACTCCCTTGTTTGCCCATCCATGATCAGCACGCGTTACCCAGGGTATGGGGGCGAGATGGATCATAGGCTCTCAGAGATAGGTAGAGGGTAAATATCGAATCGAGGTGAAGATTGTTGAGAAAAATATCTTAAGATTTGATCCACAATAAGCCTAAAATAAGGTCGAGGATGATGAACGAAGTCCAACAAGCCCAAGAATAGTCCAAATGAAGTCCAGACGAAGAAGATACATGCGAAAGAAGATTGAAGTAGAGTTACTGGCACTTGGACCTATCGAAGGGTCCCACATATGGCGTCGGATGGTGATGGCGTAGCCCAAACTGGTTACGCATGGTGGTGCTGGGCCAGCCATGTGCTGGACTGGTCGGGCACGTGAGTTCGCATGGGGGGGCGCACGTGAGTCGCATGGAAGTAGGCCACACGGGAGCCCAACCCATGCGGTGGAGCATCTTCCATAATGGACTATTGGCTCATGCGCACCTACATGAACCTCTCAACCCATTTTTTGGGTGTTTCTCATGGTCCACGACACTGTTCAATAGACCGATCACGATCCGATGACTCTAGTTCAAGCCGATCATGATCGAATAGCTAACATTTGATCTGGCTTTGATCTGGCATGATGGAGCACTATTTTGCATGCTCCGATGGTCAGGAGAGCTTTCGATCATGATCCGATGGTTAGAAATCAATTCAAGCCCGATCAAGACTATTGTGCATGATTTGATGGTCTAGGAGGGTGCTAGTTGTGATCGGACGATCCAGGATCGATCTCGAGTGAATTTTGAACTAGATTTCCTACTAGAACAATTTTTTTGAGTTTCTAGAGTCTATATAACTCTGATTGATGAACTATTTATTGCAGTAGAACAGCTGACGATATCTCGGAGGTGCTGAGAGACTTCTTGAAAGGTTTCAGAGAGCTTTTATAAGGGTTTTGGGGCTTCTAGTGCCAACCTTCAATGAAAGAGAATTGATCTTAAGGCCATCCAATGGCCATTAAAAGAGATGCCCATCTGATTGTAGGCATGGGAAAACTAGAGGCTTCAACCACTTGGACTCTATGTGCAAGTGGCACCAAAAATAATGGTAGGCAGCAAGGTTGCTTGCTTCATCCAAATATTAGATAACCAAAGAGTTTAAAGGGCAGAAGGACTACTTTATGCCCTTTCACAATTTGAATTCCACACCATCTTAATGTTATGTGAAAATAATATTTGGATAAGCTTGAAGGAATGTGGTGCCAGCCAACTTCATGCACCACATGTCCTTGGTGCATTAATCAAACCTCGCACACCAAGAGATATAATCTTTGGTGCGTGGAATCTAGAAAAAGGTGCTAACACCTTGGCCCAATCAGCTAAGTGTCAACCCAATTCAAGATCAAATCTAATTTGATTTAAATTGGATTTAATTAGCCCCAATAGGAACCAAATTCGAATCTGATTCCAACATAGGAGTTAGGGTTTGCAATACATGCTAGCATGTTCAACTTGCAAACATGATCTAATTCAATTAGACCCTTGATCTATTTTCTTTATGTGTGATCCATTGGATTTCACATCTAGCCAGCAGTCGATCTAGGTGCCAGTTGACCTAATTTGATTAGAATTCAATCTAACCAATTTAGGTCAAATTGAGCAGATCCGATTCGACCAATTAGAATCCTTTCTAATTGATGATCAAATTAAACTCTTTAATTTGATTGAACCCACAAGACAAGATTAATGTCTAGCAACGTATCATGCCTATCTAGAAAATAGAGAATCTTGATAAAAATACTAAAAATACTCTTTGTTGTAAGTTACCATGCAATTCGATCTTGCGATCAACATGCATTCTGAATATGAATCTGGTGATGCACAAGATCTCTTGACGTTGTTGAGGCTAGAGGAATAGTGGGGCATGCCTCCTTCCTTCATGCTTGGAGGCACACCCCTTAAGGCACCTTGGCATGTGAAGATACCAGAGAGAGGAGGAAGAGATGTGGGAGAAAATGGCTATAATGATCTCTATTTTCTAGGGTTTACAATATACATATACATACATACATACATATATATATATACCTATGTTGGGAATGTATTCCAAAGTCAATCATCAGCCTATTGATGGTTGAGCTATACTTTTATAATTGTATATAAATTATGAATTAATAAAAATTATTTTAGTATTTTTCATCATAATTTTTTTTGTCTTCTAATGAACTCCTGTATTATGATGAAGTCCTTAGGACTATCTAGATTAAATAAAGGAGGATTTATCATTTAGTCCTTAAAATATTTTACGACCAAATGATACGTTGTTACTAAGGACGATAATGTTTATCGAGTCTAGGTCATTGTGTGCCATGTAGGTTGATTGTCCTCATAACCAAAGAGTGTTGAGATACTAGTATGGCATGCAAGTGAGATGTATGAGTACATCTACACTAAACGTGACCAACTTTGATGCTTTTCTCCTATCAAGATTAGCTCCGATGGAATATGGGTACAAGTATCCCTCCAACCTGAGATCACCATGGTAACTTTCAAGCAACTCACTATGCTTTGGTGTTGGACTACCTAAATTTTTAATTTAATGATGGAAGGTTTCTGGGCATAGTCAAATACTTGAGGAGTTGGTGTATGTATCAAGATGGGATTGACCACTCCTGGTTTCAAGAGCTGTGTTCAATTGTGTTTCAAATTAGCAAAGCCTTGGCCAGAATTGTCTTAGTGAGGAATCATGGGACTAATTGCTTTGAGATACAACATGGATGTATTTTCTAGGATTGACAGTCTAACCTTGAGTCATCTATTACCCAGAGATCATAGGGATGAATTATATGGTAACCATATTCGCATAGATTCTGATTGTTGTGATTATGACTATTCAACCTATTTAGATATTGGATATCATTACTAGATGGTCACTTCGATTAGTATAGAAAGTGGATCCTTTGCTACTGGCTTAGGTTCGAACATGCGGAGTCACACACACTAGAGGTTTCTACCTGATCTGTTGGCTATGGTCAAGATTTCCACTAGATTGGAACTCTTCAACCAAATGTCCTATTGCATTAGGACACTGAGTCCTACTTATCTAAAACTCTTTGACCAAGAGTATGGACTATATGATTGCAAGTTCCATTCATTTCGAACATCGAGGTTTAGAGTCCCATTGGACTGAGACTCTTCGATTAGGATTTCATATCGATGAACTCTATTATCCAGTGACCTACCGTATTTAGACTCTAAGATTATGAGAGGTTTAATTAGTGATTTTAACTCAATTTGATTGAGTTATGATTTTTGATTCAAGTCCAATAGAATTGGGTATAGTTGGGTTTAACCCGATTAGATCACAAGTTGACCTAATCACCATGGAGGTTCGACCCTAATTTGATCAGCGGTTGGACTTGATCAATTCTTGATTTTATTAAGATTTAATTGAGTCTAATTAAGCTTAAATGGGTTGAGTTTAATTTATTCTAGTTTGGCCTAACCATTTTTAATTCGATTGGTTCTATTGGTTGAAATTTGAATTTTAAAGACTAATTTGACTAGTCGTCTCTTCCCATGCGCCACCCATGTCCCATGCCCACTTAAAATTTGATTTTTATTCTCTCGTTACTTTTCTCCCATGCACATAATACCTCATGCCCTGATCTTCCACATCCTTAGTGGATAAGTTATGGTTAGTTGACATTCAAATTCAAAATGAGTTTGAATTTGAGTTGACAACAACCATATTTTATCCCTTGCACCACCCTTCTCTTGTGTGCCAATTATCTCCGCATGAAAGGGGTTTCACATGGACTTTTCCTCGCTGAAGAGTGTGCACACAACTCCTTCACATGTCCCAAATAAGTTTGAATTAGTTTGGATGAAGTTTGAATTAAAAGGAGTTTTGAATTCAAACTAGTTTTTGGTTCCCCACATGCATAGAAGTTGTTCTTTGCACAAATATTAGAATGAAAGATTTTTGGGACATGTGCCAACACCTATTCTGAAGAGAGGACTTCCGTGAGATTCATTTGGTGCATGAGAAGAGGCTTCAATCACCTCCTAGAGAGAGAAACCCAAGAGAGAAGGGGCGCAAGGTGTTTAGGGTGAGTGCAGTCCTAGGTATTCGACCAAGGTTTCGGGAAGCCATTGCATGAGCTACGAGCGTCATAAGCCCACAAAATTTTAGAGAGAACCTCCTCTGTCACTCTACTATGTCTACCAGCAACCCAAAGTATTCGTGAAGTCCATAGACAAAGATCAAAACAGCCCCTTAAGACTCCGGTGTTGAGCTAGCACTCACGGGGAGCCGATTAGGACCAGGAGCCTCGTGTGGACGATCCATAGAAATCAGATATCTATGTGGCTGCATCATGATTAGTGGACCTCCTTGACGATAATCAGATTATGGCGATTGACTATCTGCGAAAAGATATTGTATTCTGAATACATAGATGCAGTAAATAGTTTGCTGCATAGTTTTATTTTTTAAGATTTATATGAATGCATGAATATTATATTTAGATCCTTAGTGTAGAGTTTAATATTCTAATATAATCAATAGATAATTAATTAGATTAATTTTTTTTACTATATTTTTGCTATTTTTGAAAAAATTTTCAAAAGTAGCACTACAAACTTTGCACTATTTCCTTCAAATGGTATCAGAGTGAGGGTTCGCTAAACATGATATATTTGCATGTTTAGATTGATAATTTAGATTTAAGATAAATATTAATTTAAATAATCTAATTAATTAAATTTAAAAATTAAAATTAAGATCCTACGAATCGTAGGTTGTCCTGCTGTAGGGTTTATCCTCTATAGTGCAAAGATTGTCATTGAACGTGCTTGATCTTATAGTTGATCATAAAATTTTTAGATTAGATCTAATTTTTATAATGTGATAAATTAGATTTTAATCTAATTTTTGATCATGAATGCCTGTTTAGATAGGATCTGAAGTTTGATTCATGATTTAGTATTACGTAGTGTATATAGTCTCAGATAAAACCCTACAACTAGTATTATTTGTGAATTGAGCTGATTCAATTTTGAAGTGAGTCAACTCAATCGGTGAATAATGCTAAGTTGTAAAGAACCTTTCAAAATTTAAAAAATATTTTTAAAATGCCGAACCCTAACCCTCAGCCCATAAATTTAATTAAAACTAAGTAAAATGATTTAGTGTCTAGAATTATGAATTAAGACCCTAAGTCATTAATCATAAATTTGTGGGTTATTGGATTAGATGAATTAGGTCCATAAATTGGGTTAGATCTAAGATTAGTTAAAGAATGGATTAATTTAGAGTAGTTGATCAAATCTAATTAAATATTAATTTAGATTAGGTCAAAGACTCTATAGACTCAAATATAATAGTTGTAATTGGTCGAGTTCATGCCTTTAACGAGGACCAAATGGACTTGATTCATAGCTATGCGGTCGAACCTAAAATTACTAGGTTGGTCAAATTAAAACTAATAAATTGGATGGTATCTAAGGTAAGTTAGGCACTTTGACCAATGATTTTTAATTGGGAACTACTCGCATTGATTCGATCTTTGACGAGTTAATGGCATATCCCTTCCACTGATCTCATTTACCTGGCCATCCTGGTGAATTAGATTTTGATTAGATCACTTGGTGATTTGGACTCATCCATGTCAATTAGGTAAATCATGACTGATTTAGGTGCTCCTAATGTCAGCCTAGATTAGATCCTTTTTTGTCTGACTTTATGAAGTCAATGAAAGAATCAAAATTGGCTCACTGAATTTCTTCCTCTTCTTAAAATATGTTAATTAAATACTCTAAAATTATTAGATCCTTAAAAATGAAATAGTTATATAGATAACTAAATCATAGTCTCCCATTAAGTTGAGTGATAATGGGTTCATTAGTGTAATAATCATTAGAGGCCCAAAGGCCTGATCATTATTGACTAATGAAATTATCATTCATAAAATGATAATTTGGTTAAGTCTTTCTGATGGTGGTTAGGTTGGCTGACCAAAGTTGGGCCTGATTATTTATTAGTTAGATAAGACCAAATATGATCATGTTAATGATTAGACCTAACTAGATCTTTTCAGTAGAGGCCAAAGCCTACTGATTAGATTTTTAGGGCAACATCAATATTACTAGAAGTTGTTTAGAAAAATAATTGATTTTGAATTTATCCATAGATGCATATGGATTGACCAACCAAAGTTTGGCTCGTGTATAGTCTATGTGGATTCTAGTATCCACTAAGAAATTAAAGTAATTCCTTGAATTCGAGGTAAAGGCTATCAATTCGTATAAAATAGTGGAAGGATCTTTAGACTAAAGTCTAAGTCCTTCGAATAATTGATTCATATACTAATTAGGTTTGGTTTTTCTTTTTATGTAGAAATGACCACTAAGCTATCACTTCGATCATTGTTAGACAATGATAAATTAATGGGATCCAATTTCGATAGCTGGTATCATAAGTTGAAAATCATCCTAAAGCATGACCGAATCCTTTATATAGTAACGGATCCAGCACCAGAGGAGCTAGCTCCGAATGCTAGAGGAAAGGTACAAGATATTTATCAGAAGTGGCTCAACGATCGCACCACCATCCGGTGCATAATGCGGACGACAATGAATGACAAGTTTAGTCATAGGTTCAAAAATGCCCAACCATAGGAGATGCTTCAAATGTTGAACGACTCCTTTGAAATGCTTGACAATGTTGAAAGGTACAAAACAAGTTGTGCCATTGAGACATGGGGCCTCAGTCATCGATCATGTATTGTACATGATCGAGATGATTGAGCGCTTTAGCAAGCTGGACTCTCCCCTACATGAGTAGCTCGATAAGGATGCAATCCTTAATTTCTTGTCCAAGTCTTTCCTTCCTTTTCTAACTCATTTTAGAATGACAAAGCCTATAGTCAACTACCACGGCTTGTTTGGGTTGCTACAGAACTTTGAGAAGGATCACCAACTCCATAAGGAGATGGTGAATGTAGTGGGAGGGTCTTCTTCTGATCGTTAATCATTTAAAAAAGAGGGAAAGAACAAGAAGAAGAAGAATAAGAAGGTGCAGTCAAATGTCGAGACAACTGCACAAGGTCAGATCAAGAAGTACAAGCCCGATCAGAGCCAGGCGGAGTGCTTCATCTTCAAGAAGTAGGGGCACTAGAAGAGAAAATGTCTTCTGTACAATGACTCCTTAGATCCGAACAGGCCGAGGAGGAAGCAAGTTATTACTGGGCAACGTAATTATATGATAATACCTTATAATTTTTTCTTATTTGATTCTACTACCTGGGTATTAGATACTGAAAGCTCTTATCATATTTGTAATTCTATGCAGGACTTGCAGATCAGTAGGAGATTTGATCAAGGTGAGAGGTTCCTGAATGTTGGAGATGGAAGACAAGTTTCAATTCTAGCTTTAGGAATTATGAACCTTGTAATCAATTCAAATAAAGTTATTCTTAATGAATGTTATTTTTGTCTAACTTTCTTGTTGAATGTCATTTCTGTAGGTCTTTTGGACATGAATGGTTATGAAATATCAATAAATTTTTTTTTTTATAATATCATTTTGAATGGTGTTATAATTTTTATTGGATGATTGAATAATGGTATTTATTTATTAACTATGCCTGTTAACATGGTTCAATCCTTCGATAAATGCCCTAGAATTAGTGATGTATCCAAAGTTTACCTTTGGCATTGTAGGCTAGGTCATATTAACAAGAACAGAATAAATAGGTTGGCTCAAGAAGAAATTCTTGAGGTTAGTAATTGTGAATCACTTTCGACCTGTGACTCCTGTCTTCTTGGTAAGATGACCAAGTCATCTTCTTCTGAAAAAGATGAATGAGCCACTGAACTCCTAAGTTTAGTACATTCAGACGTATGTAGAGCCATGAGCTCAAGTGCTAGAGGTGGATACTTCTATTTCATAACCTTCATGGATGACCTATCAAGGTATGGATACATCTATTTAATGAAGCACAAGTCAGAGTCGTTTGAAATGTTTAAACTATTTCGATATGAGGTAGAGAAGCAAACTAGAAAGAATATTAAAACTCTTTAGTCTAACCGAGGGGGTGAGTACCTTTTTAATGAGTTTCTGACATATCTAGGGAAGAATGAAAATCTCTCCTAATGGACCCCTCCTAGAACACAACAACATAATTGTGTGTCTGAAAGGGATAATCGGATCCTGTTGGACATCGTTCGATCCATAATAGGGTTTGTTGGTTTGCCAATCTTCTTATGAAGATATGCGCTCAAGTCATCTTGTTACATTCTAAATAGGATTACGAATAAATCTATTAATAAAATACCATATGAGATATGGATAGGGCGTAAGCCAGTGCTCTCACCCTTAGAGTTTGGGGGTGTCCGACTTATGTCAAACATTTAATGATAGACAAGCTTGGACCTAGGTTTGATAAGTATAGTTTTATAGATTACCTAAAAGAAACCAAGGGTATTACTTCTATCTTGATGATGAGCAAAAAATGTTTGTCAGCCTTATGGCAGTCTTTTTTGAAAAGGAGTTTCTTGATGAAGGAACTAATGCCTCTAAGGTCGAACTTGATGAAGTTTGGTAGGTGGAAGAATAGACACAAGTTGTTGAACCTAAGCTGGATCTGATTAGATCAGACCCAGAACCCATTGTAGATGCACTTTTAAGACGATCTGATGGAGTACCACATCAATCGGATAGATACTATGGCTTCTTGGTCTGGGATGGGGATCCCATCGAACTCGATGAGAACGATGAGGATCCGTTTACCTACGTGGATGCAATACAGAGATCAGACTCTAAGAATTGGCTTGAGCCCATGAAATCTAAAATGGAGTTCATGAAGTTCAATGATGTATGGATATTAGTTGACCCACCTGAAGGGGTTAAACCAATAGGATGTAAGTGGGTCTTCAAAAGAAAAATGAGTGCAGATGAAAAGGTGGAGACCTATAAAGCCCGTCTGGTTGTCAAGAGGTATCGTCAACGTTATGATATTGACTATGATGAGACATTCTCTCCTGTGGCAATCCTCAAATCCATTCAGATTATGCTTGCCATAGCTGCCCATCTAGACTATGAAATCTGGTAGATGGATGTGAAAACAACTTTCCTGAATGAAGAGCTGGATGAAGAGGTGTATATAATACAATCTGAAGGGTTCACGTCCATAGATGAGTCTGAGGTGTATAGGCTTTAGAGGTCCATTTATGGACTGAAGCAGGCATTTAGGAGCTAGAACATATGATTTGATAAAACAATCAAAACGTATAGCTTCGTTAAGAACGAAGAGGAGTCCTGCATATATAAGTGGGCTAATGGTCCAGCAATTATATTCCTAGTATTGTATGTGGATGATATTCTCTTAATCGAAAATGATGTTCCGCATTACAAGGAATAAAGATCTGGCTATCATCACAGTTCTTCATGAAAGATTTGGAAGAACTTTCTACATCCTAGGGATGAAGATCTACAGAGATAGATCTAAAAGGTTACTTGGATTGTCCCAAGAAAGAGAGCATATGAGTAGAATACTATATGCTTCAGCAGTGGGTTCTATCATGTATGCTATGACATGTACACGATCAGATGTGGCATACTCATAAGGGGTAGTGAATAGATATCAATTTGATCTAGGAAAGAACCACTAAAAGGTTATTAAAACCATCCTGAAGTATTTAAGAAATACTAAGGATCAGTGGCTTGTATATGGTAAATTAGACTTGAAACTTGTAGGATTCACATACTTCAGTTTTCAGTCTGATCATGATGATAGCAAGAATGTATCGGAATATATATTCACGCTTAATGGTGGGGCTGTTTGCTGGAAGAGTTTCTAGTAGCACACTGTGGTCACTTTAGTTTGCGAGGAAGAGTATATTGCTTTATTAGATGCTGCCAAAGAAGCAGTGTGGCTGAGAAAATTCATCGTCAAGCTCGGAGTAGCATTCTTCCTTGATGGTTTAGTTCTGCTCTATTGCGACAGCTTTGGAGCCATTGCTAAGGCGAAGAAACTGAAGGCACTCTAGCAGACGAAGCATATTTTATGCCGCTACCACCTTGTTTGAAAGATCATAAATCGAGGTGATGTCAACCTTTAGAAGATCGATAGAAAGAAAAACATGGCCTACCCATTCACTAAAGCTATTGTGGTGAAGGAGTTCAATGACTTCAAGTCGAAGATAGTTATTGGATAATGCACCGATTAGCTTTAGTCCAAGTGGAAGATTGTTGGGAATGTGTTCCAAAGTCAATCATCAGCTTGTTGATAGTTGAGCTATACTTTTATAATTATATATAAATTATAAATTAATAAAAATTATTTTGATATTTTTCATCATAAATTATTTTGTCTTCTAATGAACTCTTGTGTTGTGATGAAGTCCTTAGGACTATCTAGATTCGACAAAAGAGGATTTATCATTTAGTCCTTAAAATAGTTCACAACCAAATAATATGTTGTTACTTAGGATGACAATGTTTATCGAGATAGATCATTGTATGCCATATAGATTGATTGTCCTCGTAACTAAGAAGTGTTGAGACACTAGTATGGCATGCAAGTGAGATGTATGGGTACATCTACACTGAACGTGACCAACTCTAGAGCTTTTCTCTTATCAAGATTAGGTTTGATGGAATATGGATATAGTGTCCCTCCGATCTAAGATCACCACGGTGAATTCCAAGCAACTCACTGTGCTTTGGTGTCGGACTACCAGAATTTCTAATTCAGTGATGGAAGGTTTCTGGGCACAGTCAACTGCTTGAGGAGTTGGTGCATCTATCAATATGGGATTAACCACTCCTGGTTTTAAGAGCTATGTTCAATTGTATTTCAATTTAGTAAAGCCTTGGCCATGTTAGTCTTAGTGAGGAGTCACAAGACTAATTACTTTGAGATATGACATGGATGTATTTTTTAGGATTGACAGTCTAACCTTGAGTCATCTATAATATAGAGGTCATAGAGACGTTCTGATTATTGCCATTATGACTATTCGATCTATCAGGACATTAGGTACCATTTCTAGATGGTCACTTTGATTAGTACAGGAAGTGGTTCCTATGCTATCGGCTTAGGTTTGAACCTACGAAGTCACACACACTAGAGATTTCTACCTGATCTGTTGGCTATGGTCAAGAGTCCCACTGGACTGAGACTCTTCGATCAAATATATTACAGCATTAGGACATTGAGTCCTACTTGTTTAAAACTCTTTGATCAAGAATATAAACTCTATGATTGCAAGTTCCATTCATTTTGAACCCCAGGGTCAAGGTTCCACTGGATTGGGACTCTTCGATTATGATTTCATATCGATGAAATCTATTTCCCGGTTACCTACTAGATTTGGACTTTGAGATTATGAGAGGTTTAATTATTTATTTTAACTTAATTTAATTTACTTATGATTTTTAATTCAAGTCCAATTGAATTGGGTTCAGTTGGGTTTAACCCGATTAGGTCACAAGTTGACCTAATCGCTGGGAAGGTTCGAACCCTGATTTGATCAGAGGTTGGGTTTGATCAATTCATAATTTTATTAGAATTTAATTGAGTCTAATTAAGCCTAAATATGTTGGGTTTAATTTATTCTAATTGGGCCTAACCAATTTTGATTGGGTTGGTTCAGTTGGTTGAAATTTGAATTTCAAAGACTAATTTGACTAGTCTTTTCTTCCCATGCACCACCTATGTCCCACGCCCACTTAAAATTTGATTTTTATTCTCTTGTTACTTTTCTTCCACATACATAATACCTCATGCCCTGATCTTTCACATCCTCAATGGATAAGTTATGGTTAGTTGACATTCAAATTCAAAATGAGTTTGAATTTGAGTTGACAACAACCATATCTTATCCCTTGCGCCACCCTTCTCTTGTGTGCCAATTATCTCCACGTGAAAGGGGTTTCACATGGACTTTTCCTTGCTAAAGAGTGGGTGCACAGCTCCTTCACACATCCCAAATAAGTTTGAATTGGTTTGGATGAAGTTTGAATTAAAAAGAGTTTTGAATTCAAACTAGTATTCAAACTAGTTTTTGGTTCCCTAAATGCATAGAAGTTGTTCTTTATGCAAATATTAAAAGGGGAAATTTTTGGTACATGTGCCAACACCTATTCTGAAGAGAAGACTTCTGTGAGATTCATTTGGTGCATGGGAAGAGGCTTCAATCATCTCCAAGAGAGAGGAAACCAAGAGAGAAGGGCGCAAGGTTTTTAGGGTGAGTGCAGTCCTTGGTATTCGACCTAGGTCTCGGGAAGCCATTGCATGAGCTACGAGCATCATAAGCCAACAAAATTATAGAGAGAACCTCCTCTACCTCTCTACTACATCTACCAGCAACCTAGAGCATCTATAAAGCCCATAGATGAAGATCGAAGCTGTTCGATCAAAATAGCCCCTGAAAGACTCCGATGTTGAGCTTGCACTCATACGGAGCCAATCAGGACCAAAAGCCTCATATGGATGATTCATGGAGGCCAGATATCTATGTGGCTGCATCATGACTAGTAAACCTCCTTGATGATGATCAGATCATAGCGATCGACTATCTATGAAAAGATATTATGTTCTGAACACATAGATGTAGTAAATAGTTTGCTGCATAGTTTTATTTTTTCAAATCTATATGAATGCATGCATATTATGTTTAGATCCTTAGTGTAGGATTTAGTATTTTGATATGATCAGTATGTAATTCATTAGATTAATTATTTTTCTATTATATTTTTGCTATTTTTAAAAAAATTTTTGAAAGTAGCACTGCAAACCCTGCACTGTTTCCTTCAACCTATATATGGACCAAAATCCTAACCCATAAAAAACTCCCTGGGCTAATTCAGTCCGAATGCACTCATTCAAACCCATGTACATCTATGATCTGATCATGCACTCAATCTCATGGACCCAAACCTGGTCCAAACTCTAAGTAGCCCCCATGAGAGACCCAAATCAGGGCCTTATGATTGTGGAGGGCGGAACCTCTACCCTAGGACCAAACCTGTCCTAGCCCTAGGACAACATCTATCCTAGTCTCCCGAAGCCAATATCCTGACTCTTCCAATGGTCTCCCAAGGCTTGGGAGAACCACTAATCCTATCAATCTCCACCTTGGTGCCCCAAGCATTGGCAAACCCTGCGTGAACTGTTTGCACCATCCTACTACCTCCAGAGTTGACACCATCCCGTTGAAGCCACCTCGTCTCCTTAGCTGCAGCACCAACCTATTCTTTATAGCCCTTGAGACTCGTGCTCCACCGCACTCCTTGGCTTCAAACTGATGTCCTCCTGCTCTGACCCTATGGCTGCAACACCAACCTATGCTCTGCAGCACACCCAAACAGCTTCCTGTGCAAACTCTAATGCCTCTGCCAATCCTCTTTAGTTGCTGTACACCCGAAGACCTTTGGGATGACCCCCTCCATAGCTGAAGATCTGGCTTGCTCCTTCGCACTACCCTAGAATTGTAGGATCCCTTCTGCTTGGTAGCTGTATCACCTTTCACGGACTTTTCTGGAGAATCTACAGTATTCCTATGCTAGAACATGCTGTACCACCTGACACGATCTCCTCAGAGCTACGCTTGTTCACCTGCACACGCCGCTCTATCTAGATCTATGCATCACTAGCACTGGTGATAGGATATCAATCCTCCTGCACCCCTGCACTTTGAACTCATGCCAAACTTTCTCTCCACCTATGAAGCCACCACTTCGGAGCTCCACCTAATCCAAAGTCCATATGATGCCATAGAAGAATCTAACTTTATCACTGAGTCACCCAAGGCCAACCATCTAATGCTGTACTGCTGATACTGCCACTACACCTCGTACACTATCACGGCTCCTTTGGATCCTTCGCACTCTGTGGATCCATCTGAAGTCATATCGGATACCTCCGTAACCCACGGGCACCTCTGAAATATACAGGAGCTCATCCAACTCCTCTGAATCCAGTGACTGAATCTTAAAGAATTCCACCCTAGCACTTCTTCTCTTCTGCTCCTACACCAACCATTGCTTCAATTGCACCTGAAGAAACTACAGCTCAAACCCTGTCCTGGGCATAGACCCACTAATCTTATCCTAAGGCTCTTGAGACTTTCTGGCTCTCCCTGAGACCTGCTCTTGGTCTTTCTGAGATGCCTCCTAACACTCTCTATTGAGATACCTTCCTTGATTGCTGCATTGCCGAGCCTCTCTCAACCCCATGCCTCTAGGAAAATACTACTGCAGCACTCCAGCACTCCCTACCTCATCTCGACACCGCCTCCTCATAGGTATTCGGGTCTTCTCTTGCTGTACACAAACCATCCTCCACTAAACTATGACTCTCCCTGGTGCTCTTGCAAAAAAAACCTAATCCAAGTTACTCCTGGCTGCTAGATGCCCCTGGCACTCCCTAAGACCCCTTGGCTCTCTCTGAGACCTACTCCTAGTCTTCTTAAGAAGCCTCTAACACTCTCTACTGAGATACTCTCCTTGACTGCTGCACCGTCGAGCTTCTCTCAGCACCTATGCCTCCAGGATAGTGCTACTGCAGCACTCCAACTCTCCCTGCCTGGTCTCTATGCCGCTCTACTACCGTCTAGCCCTAACCTACTAGACCTCCATGGATCATCCATCTCCATCACCCTTAAGCTCTAATCGGTTGCGCCGCTGAATGCATCCCAACTACTATTTATAGTCTTCCACCAGACTGAATAGTTGCTTCTTCAGCTCCACCTCGACCCCGAGCTCTTGAGTGATCTCTCCTCTGACACCCTAAATAAATCACCAGCACTCGAAACTACATTCAGGAGAACAGCACAAACAACAGAGAGAAGCAAATCAAAAAATAAAAAAACCTAAAAACCCCTTCGATTTTTCCTTCCTTTCTCTCTTTTTCTTTTTCTCCTAGAACCTTCCAGAATCATTCTTCCTTCCATCGGCTCCTTTCTCCTTGACATCCAAACACCGAAACAGACCAAAAATAGAATTGATCGCTGCCTCCATGGAATGTCGGCCGACTGTCCTCTACCCATGCGACCATCAGATTTGGGCGCGCCACCATCAGATCCATGCTCCTTCGAGTTTTGCTGTGCACATGCATCACCACCATCGGATCCGATGCCACTGTGGTCTCTTCCTCTTGCTGCCATCATTCGTGCGCCACTAGATCCACATGTCACCATCGGATCCCCACTCCACCGCATCGAATCCTGTGCATTAGGAAGAAGAGGATGGCCTATGCCATCTTGTCGGCTCGGATCCACATGCCACTATTAGATCTGGGCATGCCACCATTGGATCGATGCTCCATCATCGGGTTCGTGCTCTCCGAGTCGGCTCTCCACTGAACACGCACCTTGAATCGAACCTCTACCTGCATGATCGTCAGATCTGGGTGCCACCACTATCAAATCTCCACCGTGGCACCTTCCTTTTCATTTTGGCCAAACCAAAGAATAGTTGATTGCCAGCCATCAGCCATGCTTGGGTGCCGCCAGCACCGAATCCTGGGGCCACCACCACTGCGCCTGCCTCCATGGATGCCAGCTGACCAACCTTTGCCCGTGCAACCGCCATCAAATTTGGGCATGTCCATGACTGGACATTGGCATGCCACCACCATCGGCTCAGATCTGCATGCCACCGTCGGATCTAGGTGCTTCATCACCTGATCCATGCCCCTCGAGCTAGCTCTCCACTGCACGCATGCCTACACCCACGTTCCACCAGCCATCACTGCTAGTTTGGTCGGGCCGCTGCCTGGATGCCACCATCAGAGTCGAAGCCGCCTCTGTCCTACGACTTTCCCACTGAAGAAGAAGAAAAGGACCAGATCTTTACCATCCCCTCTCTGGATCTTGGCCGTCCTACCGCGAGCACCATCGAACCACCCATGGAACCTCCTTTGCAATCCTGATTGACCACCAGCTAGCCGAAACCCGCCTCTATGCGTCGGTTCGTGACCACTAAGCCTAGGATCGATAGCCAATCACCGACCACCGCCGAATCTAGGAGGAAGAAAGGGTGGGGCTTGCCAACCCCTAAAACAATTTTTTTTATGTGTTCTTCCATGGAATCTAAATCTCATACCTATACTGGATCTTGATCTTCATGCCTCCTCATTAACCTGGCTTTGATACCAAATGATGCACAAGATCTCTTGACGTTGTTGGGTTGAAGGAATAGTGGGGTGTGCCTCCTTCCTTCAAACTTGGAGGTGCTCCCTTATGGCACCTTGGCGTGTGAAGATACTAGAGAGAGGAGGAAGAGATGTGGGAGAAAATGACTACAATGATCTCTATTCTCTAGGATTTACAATATACATGTATATATATATCTATACATAGATCGAAACCCTAACTCGTAAAAAACTCCCTGAGATAACTCAGTCCGAATGCGTTCACCCAAATCCATGTACACCCATGGTCTAATCATGCACTCAATCCCATGGATCCAAATCTAGTCTAAACTTTGAGTAGCCCCCATGAGAGACCCAAACCAGGACCTCATGACCATGGAGGGCTGAACCTCCACCCTAGGACCAAATTGATTCTAGCCCTAGGACCACACCTATTCTAGTCTCCCAGAGCCAACACCCTAACTCCTTCAATGATCTCCCAAGGCTTGGGAGCACCACTAATCATAACATCTAGATATGAAAACATGTCAAATCTAATATCATATTCATGTTTCTCTCAGTGTTATAATGATGATTTGATTAATGTAATATTATAAAACATTTCTAATGTTCATTATACTTTGATCAAAGACTTTCTAAATCATCATTCGATTGAAGCAAGTAGGATGCGATTTTCTTTTACTAGGAGTGATCGATTTCATTTTGATATACTTACAACCTCTATATACAATCCATCATATCCAAAATATCCTGTACATGACTTAGTCTTGAACGAGTATGAATCAAAATATGTATTCATTTATACAAGTTTCTATAGCAGTCTCAAGTCAGAGGATTACATGCACAACTCCCACTAAGAGAAACATCTTTTGATAAGAAAGTAAGACTCACACAAATGATTGCAAGATCAATCACCCACTCCATTCAGTATGCATAGGATGTGCCAGTCTTACCGAAATTATTAATCCCCTACTCAATGTTCCATCGATCGAGAAAATTCTAGATTAGGGTTTTAGGTCTCACAAGTATGATCTCATTATAATCTAAAATCATAGCCCTAATCTATAGGGTTCATCATAATCTTAAACAAACATAAGATACAACATATGATGAAATATAAATTTTTTTATTTATTTATAAAATATCATTACATGAGTCTGAAAGATTAGAAGAATAATCCATCAAAATACATATTTGATTAGCATGTAGGGCATATTTCTTTTAGGGGATGCCAACCAAAATGAGTGCATGGGATGCGGTGTATCAAGATGAGAATGAAACAAAGATATGGCACATCGACCATGTTCCTCAAAAGTTGATGTGGTACTCTCCTTGGATACTAAGACTATGAAAGTTGTTTATATAGGTAAGAACATCGAAGGACATGAGATGGCATGAAGAGGAGCAAACAAAAGATGATACATTGAGGCATCCAGTCGATAGAGAGCCATGGCAAAAGTTTAATGAAATACATCCCAACTTTGCACAAAAGATATGCAATGTGAGGTTAGGCTTGTCATGCGATGATTTCAACCCATTCAAGCACATGAATATCAACCATAGTATATGGCCAGTGTTTATTCATGTTTACAACCTTCCACCATGGATGTGTATGAAAAAATTCTTCATTTTCATGACAATGCTCATCCCTAAACCGATGGAGGTAGGAAATGTTATTGATGTCTGTTTGTAGCATCTTATTGTCGAGTTGAAAAAGCTATAGAGTATTCAAGGTGTTCCAACTTTTGATGCTTTAATGAATGAGTTATTCTCTATGTGCACGGTGCTTATGTGGACAATAAACAACTTTCCAGCTCATGCCCTAATATCAAGTTGGAGCACGAAAGGTGAGCTAGCATGTCTGGTTTGTGAAAAGAAATATTCGATCTAAAAGATTAACATATCGAAGGAGCTTTAGCTTTATAGGGCATCGATATTTTTTTCGTCAAAATAATCCATACAGAAGGGATGCACGCTCCTTCGATGGCATTATTGAAGAAGGTGAAGTACCTAGCTAGATATTTGGGAGTAAGGTGTTGAGAGAGTTGGATGGTCTCAGTATTGAATTTATGAAAGATGATCTGATTGGTGATAAGAAGAGGAAGCATCGATCAAAGAAAGATGGCACATACTTTAATTGGAAGAAAAAAAGCATATTCTTTGGCTTGCCATATTGGGAGACTAACTTATCGCGCTACTGCTTAGATGTCATGCACATTAAAAAGAATGTATGCGAGCTCCTATTAGCAATACTCTTGAACATCAAGGATAAGACCAACAATGAATTGAATTCCTGATTTGACTTAAAAAAATGGGGTATTAGAAGATCACTCCACCCAGAACTGATAGGAGGACAACAACAGAGGCTCTCATGCTATCTAGTGAATACCTCCAAATGGTCTATATTTCTTCATGATTGGAGAATATAAAGGTCCCATATAGGTACTCAAGCAATACATTAAAGCATGTAAATAATAAGGATGTGAGACTTGGTAGACTGAAGACTCATGATTACCATATATTGAAGTAGGAGTTGATCACAATAGCTATTCGCTGTGTATTGACTAAAAATATGAGAATGGCTGTTATTCATTTTTACAACTTCTATAGAGATATTTATGCAGAGAGGTTACTTAAGAAAAATATGAAGAAAATGAAGGCAAGGGTGGTGACTATATTATATGATCTGGAGAAAAAAAAATTACCATCATTTTTCATAATTATGATGCATCTCACCGTGCACCTTATGGGAAAAGTTGCACTTGAAGATCCAATATTCTGTTGATGGATGTGCCCCATGAAGAGGAATATTCAAAGACTAAAATCTTATATAAGAAATATGAATCGCTCAGAGGGATCTATGGTAGAAGATTATTTGGGTCAAGAGTATATGAATTTTTGTACCATATACTTAAACAAGCTCAAGACACGTCATCACCAGTCATGAGAAATCAGGATGATCAGTATGAGCCAATTGATCTTGCATTTGAGTTCATTCCATAGCTAGGTAGACTTTCTAATTCATACCACCTCACTAATTTGAGCCTTGAGAAATGGGATAAGGTGTACCACTACATATTGTTCAACTATGACATCATTAAGCCATACATAAGGTGTATCACTCAGTCTTATTTATTTTTTATTATTTATTTCTCATTGTTTATACCCCATTTGCCTAAATTTATTTTTTATAGAAAATACGAGGTCATAAGAGTAAAATATGGTGCTCTAAGTATGCAAAAAAAAGAGAAAATATATAGCAAAGAGTTTTCTAAGTGGTTCAAAGATTTGTTAAGAAAAATGCCTCAAGATTCGGTCCATAATAAAACTAGAATGAGGTCTAGGGCAATGAAGGGATTCCAACAAGTCCAAGAAAAGCCTAAATAGAGGAGTTACACATGAAGGAAGGCTGGAGCAGGTGGCGCGGCCCACAGACCATCGGAGGGGCCCATAAGTCGATGCAGGTCGATGGGCTACTAGGGCCTAGCACACGGCATGGGCTAGCCATAAGGGCGTAGCCCAGCGTGACGTGAAAGAGTGCATGGGCGAATCGCATGGATGCGGCCCAACATGGGCACACATGCACGGGCAATGGGGGGCCAGCCATAGATTTACGGTAGTGATTTTATAACCACTGCCATGATTATAGTAGTGATTGGCACAACTATAGTAGCGATTGTGCAACCACTGCCATTGGCTATTGAACAATAATAAACACTATAATGTTTTCATTTTTTCTCTTTTTTTTTACATGATAGACATAATTCAATATGTAATTACTCAAATTAAAACTTGAATGAATCAAATATTTCATATAAAACTCAATAATCATGCAAAAATATATCTCAAATACTCAAATTATATTACTGATCAAATTGCATTATAATATTTTCAATATAAATAAAATACATAAAAAATCTGCTAAATCAAAATCCTCCTCTCCAAGCATGTCGTCATCACCGAGAGAGGCTGAAGTAGGATCGAGAGGGGCTGTAGCAGGATCGGGAGGGGCTAAAGCATCTCGTCATCTTGTCAAAAATTTTAAAACACATACAAAGTATGCAATGGCAATAGAAATTTCTATATCACTTTAACATTATTCTAGGACAACCATTCAACATATCGTTCTACCATTATGTCAGAGCAACCTTATTTCAGAACAATATTAAAATAATTTTTCATTTAGATCTAATCTAATTTAGCATGCATAGAGATTAAATCTCAAAACCCAAGTATCATCATATATGCAAGATAAAATCTAAGAAGAGGATCTTAATTTTAACTTCGTGCGTGCAGATCTTCACCACGATCCGATGATTCGATAATCTGAGGATATCTTCGAGGTCCCATTGTAGCTGCAAAAGTGTTTAGCCTGTATAGGTATTCGTTGAGGCTGATCTAATTAGGAGATCTTGATCTCACCAGGATGCTAACTCTCTTGTAGAGATCATTCCTTGGATTATCAAATTAGTTTGATCTTTTGATTCTCTTCTCAAGAGAATCAAATAGATCTATAGGAGGAACTTGAAATCTAATCAAATCTAATTTCTTTTCCTAATTTTCTCTTCTCAAAAGAAAAATCAAGATCTATAGAAGAAGATAGGAGATCAGATCTCTTATTCTTCCTTCCTGTCTAACCCTTGGACTAGATTTGAGGAGAGGAAGAGGAGAACCATCCATCTCATGGATGAAGAAAAATAAATCAGATCAAATCTGATTTTAATATCCAACTCTTGGACATACTTGGGAGAGGGAGGAAGAGGGAGACATGTCCAACTTTTGGACAAGGGAGAGAGAGAGATGTTACCTTCAAACAACCAACCATTGGTTGTTAGAAAGAAATATAGGATGGAGGGAGAAGGCACCCCACTTGATCTCCTCTCATCCAATGCCCATAGCCTTTGGGTGTCCCACCTTGATATCCATACCGATCTCTCTTCAAGGGGCATCCCTAGATGATCTTATCTCCTAGGGAGGTGCCCTAGATCATCCCTATTTAAATCCCAAGGTAGTTAGGGTTTAGGGATAGAGATAAAGTTGGTTTTGATTAGGACTCTTCCTATTTTATTATGCCACCCACTCTCTTTCTCCCCAAAAATTTCTCCATGCTGCATAATCCCTTTTGTACATGACAACCATGGGGCATGGAATCATTGGCGCATGGGGTATTTATGGCTTGATCTCCTCCTTGTTTGATTTGGTCAAGGTCAAGTCCAAATCCAAGTGGTAGTTGGAGTCCAATTTAGATTAGGTTAAGTCCAATCCCATTAGACTAATGAAATCCAATCCAAGTCAAATTAAAATCTTATCCAATCAAAATAAATCAGATTTAATTTGACTAAGACCCTATCCCAATCAAACATTACTAAAGATTAGGTCAAATCTAATCTATATAGATTTGGGTCATGTATTCCTTAGGTCTAATCTCATTAGACATATGAAACCTAATTTGAGTCAAACTCAAATTAAATCTAATCAAATTAAATTTGATTTAATTTAATTAAGACCCAATCTCAAAATTTGATCAAATCAAATAATGTGCAACACTTGCAAATTAGTCCTCCTATAACTTACTAACTCTTAGCAAGTCCTCAATATAACTTTTACATTTAAGTTCAATCATCAAACAAATTGATACTTAAGACTACTTGTAATTTGCGATTCAAAATCATGATTCCATGATCCGATCAGTCAATACCTCTTTTATGTGTGACCCCATAGATTCTATTATGTCTGGTAGTGAAAAATATTTTGATCACTATAAAAAATTATTGAAACTCCTTTCAATGGATTGAAATGATTCCCACTCATCATCAAGAATTATTCACCATCAAAATAATTCTTGTTGTTCCCATAATCTATCAGTGATGCCTAGCAATATATAGTGGCAACCCAATAGAATAGAAGGATGAACCTCTAGATGTAGTTACCGTGTGATTTAGTTCTTTTATTATGAGTCCCTATGAAATGAAGGTTATGAAAAACTCATCAAATCCTATAGTCTATCATATATAAGATTTAATCAACTCGAGTTCCAATCATGAAATCTCGTAGAAATCCTTTTTCATTATTCACTATGTCGTGGCCACGGTCTTATAAACTCGACTTCATAAATCATATAGGACTACTCCTTAACTACTAAGATGAACTCGACTTTATAAATTATATAGAACTACTTTTTAACTACTAAGATTGATAGATCCCTTCTAAGTATGCACCTACTCCTACAGTGAACTTACTGTAGCCAACATACTCCATGAGAATACAAATAATTAGGAGATCAAGTTTATATGCAGTCAAACTGTAGCAACCTCACTGTGAGTAGTCGAGATACTGTAGGTCTAAGAACCATTCACACAATAACAACATCAAAAATATCACTAATAAGTGAGTAGACATCCAAGTGACTTCTTATATTGGTCATACTTAGTACCATTATTCTCTAACAACTACTAGCACTTTCGCTGTAGTATCCTCACATTGTAGATTGAGACTTATCAATCCTAAGAAAAGCGATCTATGCATTGATTGGATCAATCATCATCCCCGTGATGATCCATCAATTGGAAGCAATTTAGAAATTAACCATCAATGATACATGTTTCAAATTCTCAACTCTTGAGAATATGTGTCATCATCTTGTTAATTTTCTAGATGATTTATGAACACATACAATATATGAATAGAATTAACTGCCCTAATGAGTTAGGTCAAGCACAAAATTACATTCTAGAAGGGTTTACTATGTTGGCCTGATTGATTTCTAGGGCAACGTCTAATAAAGTTGACGGACTCTAGTAAGATCAGATGCTACTGGTGTAATGAGTTAGGGCATCGAGTTAGAAATTATACACAACTTAGAGATCGGATGAAGGCTACTATGGTGGAGGTCCAAGGTAGTGACTCTGATGACACCGATGGTGTACTTATGGTCTTAGATAAGGTATCTACTTTTTTTCAATTATGGATTTTAAATTTTGCATATTTGTATCATGTTTGTTGCTGAGAGAAGTTATTTGACTCCTTAGAGAGCAATAAGAGTACTGTTCATTTGTCGGATGAATCGAGCTATGCGATTAAAAGCATTAGGACCGTTAGTTTGCAGACACATGATGGAATAGTGAGAAAATTAAGTGAGGTCTGATACATATATAGTTTCAGAAGGAATCTAATTTCACGGAGTAGACTGGATTCAAGCAACTATAGATGGAGAGCTGACGATGGAATCCTGAATGTTATGAATGGTAGTAGGATTGTTATGAAAGAAAGAAAGTATGAATGATACTATCTCTTGGTAGAGAGCTCAGCGAGAGGTGGAGCTTTAGATGCCAATAGAGGCTCAATGCGAGATGGAGCTCCAGGTGCAGATGGATTGGATACGAGATGGGTGACTCGAGATCATAATAGATGATGTTGTAGGATAAAGTTCCTATTGCCATAATAGGCTACCCAAAGCAAGTCTTGAGTCAGGCAGGTCATAGCATATGACAGAGATGGGATCGAGCAACCTAGCTCAACTCCCATATTTGCCAACTCATGAGCAGTCAGGTATTTGCCCCGAGGCATAGGGGCAAGAACATCCAAAAAGCTCTTAAAGTTAGGTGAAGGCTGAATGTTGAATCAAGATGAAGATTGTTAAGTTTTGGCATCTCAAATTCAACCCATAGCAGTGATAGAGAAGCCCACAATGAAGCCCATAGAAGAGAAGCCCATGCAGGAGAAGTCCACGACTTGGTAAGGCCTACAATAGGGTGCTGCCCAGGTGTGCAGGCATGTCCTAGTGGGTGGGGCAGCCCAAGCACGGGTGCTGCCCAGGCACCCATGCATGACCCAGGAGGCCATGCGGTCCATAAAGGGAGTATGGTCCAAGAAGAAGATGCATGGACCATGCATGCCCTAGCACAATCTATGTGCCCTTGAGGAGGATTCACATGGTCTATGCATGAGGTGTGGACCGCTTAGTGGTCTACCATATTTTCATGTAGTGCACAAGAGCTTCATGGAGCCAAATGCATGATCAAAAGGCTGTGGATGCTTATGGGCTTGATTGGATGGCCAGGGGGTTAGTTTAAGTTCTAACAGTAGACTTATATCATGTGGCACATGATTTGGACTTGGTTTTAAGGTCTTTAAAAGGCCCTAATGGCTTATGGAGCATGTGTGGGTTCGTAGAGCAGCAGTAGCAGCCAAGGCAGTAGCCAGAGCTTCGGTGGAGTGCTCAGGGAGGTCTTCTTATAAGAGAGAGAGAGCTTTGTGAAAGGATTATTTGTACTTCTTATTGAGAAAGAGGAATTGATGCAAGAGAGTTGACAGAGTGTGCTCTTCTCTTATAATGTTCTCTTTTCTCATAGTGAAACTTGCATGCCCCATGGAGGTAAGCTTTAGCTTGATCCATATATTTGATTGTCCTTTTTATATCTCTTTTTTCTTTGTATTGCGGTATTGACATCATCACCGGTGTTGTGATCTTAGGCAGGGATCCATATTTCGCACTTGTGAGGAATCTTTATTGGAAAACCATGCAGGGTTTCATACATGTCTTTCAAAACTTTTTTGAAAGTGAGTATAGCAGAAGACATAAATAAACTATTTAACCTATTATATGCATGTGATCTGATCACTAAACCCTACATTTAGAATCTATGACATGTCAAGATGCTTGAATAAATCTAAAAAAAAATCATAGATTGGTATTGATCACATCAATATTCTAGATCTAGAATAGTTCTAGAAATCTTAGATCATATCTAGGTCAAGAAGAGATCAAATTTCTTATCTTTGTGTAGCTTGAGATCATTGCAAGTGAAATCCGATATTGTCCTTGCTGCTTGGAGCCACACAGCATGTTTGGCCTCTATAGGTTGTCCACATGAGGTCGTTACATAGATCGGAAGTTCGTCGAACGAAGATCCACTTAAAGTGCTAGCTTCTCATGGATCCCTCCTAATGGTCGATCTAAAAAATATTCTTTGGATCTCTTGGACCCTCCAAGAGATAAAAAATAGATGGATGATTGAGGGAGAAGAAAGACTATTGGATCTTCCAAAAAGAAGAAAAGAAAAAAGGTTGAAGAAAGTCATTAAGAGAAGACCTATCTTCTCTTCAAGACATCAACCATTGATGTCCTAAATAGATCTCCATGTCTGGACAAGATAAAACCCCTTCATCTTGTCTTCTCCCATGCCTTTTATCTCTTTCTCTCTAATTTTTTTCTTATAAAAAAATCTCTCAAAAGATGGAGAGGAAAAAGCCTTGAAAGAAATTCTAAGAGTAGACATTCTTCTCTTCTAGTTTTCTCAATAGGACATCAACAGTTGATGTCCAAAAGAAAGCCCCAACACCCAACAACTGGAGTACCCATCCTCCGACGCCCTCTCTCTCCTTTCTCTCAGATTTTATGTGAAAAATCTAGGGAACTCTCATCCCAAAAGCCTTAAAAAGTGGCACCCCTTAAGAATAGGAAGACTAGGTCAAACCTAGTCATAGAAGAAGTCTTGGTGGCATCCAACTCCTGGATGCCTCCAGGACTCTTTTGGCCAGAAATCCTCCATGTTTAGAAGATTAGGAAGTGCACAAAATCTTAGAAAAAGTGGGCACAAAAATAAGGTAGGTGTTGGAACTTCTTTCCAAAAGAATACGAGGAATTTTAAACCTTTAAAAACTCTATCTCCTAATTGCATGTTTGAACAATTCAAACATAATTCCAAAACAAAAGGGAGTGGGGCATGGAATGTTTAGATTGGTGTGAAAAATCTCACACCAATGAAAAGAATTAATGGTGAACAAAAATAAATGTGGCATGGAGATCTTTGGCATAAGAGATTAGGAGGAGTCCTAGTCTAACTAGGACTCTCCAATGTAGACTAGGTCAAAGCTATTTTATACCAAATTAAATCCTATTCTAATTAGAATTGATTCAACATAATTAAAGGCAATCCTAGTCCTACTAGGAGCCTAAATAAATTAGATTAAATCATATTTAAATCTAATTTAAATCCTAACTTAATTAAAATTAGGTGCACTCAATTTCTAATCGAATAGGGATTCATTCTCCTTTATAATTGGCTTATCTCATAAACCATTTAGACTTGACCTAATCAAGTCTAAACCAATTCTAATTGAATCTAATTCAATTAGACTCGATCTTAGCTTAATTGCTTAATCAAATTGAGCCAATTAGCAATCCAATTATTAATCGATCCTCCTACAACACTTGTACTTGATCGATCATCAATCATATTGTTGATTCGATCACTGAGTGATTCTCAATCATTGATCAACCATCTGATAAGGTAGTAACCTCTTATGTGTGTGACCCTATAGGTTTGAATCTAAGTTGGTAGCATAGGAATAAATTTTTGTACCAATTAAAATAACCATCTAGCAATGGTACCCAATGTCCAGATAGGTCGAATGTATGCAAAGCAATATTCTTAGAATCCTGGCCTATTGTTACCATATAATTCATGCATTTAACCCTTAATGCTTAAGATGACTTCGAGTTAGCTGTTAATACACTCACAATTCATCCATATTATTTCAAAGTTTGCAAATCCTGTGACTTCTTACGAGGATTATCCAGGCCTAAGCTTTGCTAAATTGAAATATAGTAAGACATTCGCTTCTGAAGTTAATCAGGAGTGGTTAATCCCATCTTGACTCATATACTAACTCTACAAGTACTTGACTATATCCAGAAATCTTCCATCACTATGTTAGAAATATAGGTAGTCCAGCATTAAAGTATAGTGAGTTGCTTGCAAGTCACTATGGTGAACTTAGGTCGGAGGGACACTTATAGCCATAAGCTTTAGCTAGCTACTCTTGATAGTAGAGCGCTACATTGATCACGTTTAGTATAGATATACTCTTACATCTCATCTGTATGCCATACCAATGTCTCCATACCATTTGGTTACGAGGATAATCAATGTATATGACATACAGTAACCTATACTTCATAAATTATTATCCTTATTAATAACTTATCATTTGGTTGTAAATAAATTTAAGAACCATTCGATAAATTCTTCTTTATCGATTGAGTGTAGTTTCATAAACTTCATCAAAATTTAGGAGTTTATTTAAGAAAGATAGAACTTTTACGATGAATAAGCCAAATAATAATTATTATTTGATAATTCATATACAAATTCCAATCATCTACAACTTAGATAATTGGCTTTAGGATATATTTCCTATCAACTGCAACTTGGACTAAAGCTAATCAAAATAATATCAAATATCCTATCTTCCACTTGAGTTCATCGAACTTCTTCATTCTGAGGCTTGAGCAAATGGGTCGATCAAGTTCTTCTTTTTCATCGATCTTCTGAAGGTCAATGTCACTCCTATCTAAAATCTCTTAGACAAGGTGATAGCATTGTAGAATAAACTAGTCCTGTGGTGCATCTTTGGTTCCTTAGCATAATCTATAGCTCTAGTGCTACATTAGGATCAGACCATCGATGGAGGGTGCCACTCCCAGCTTGCTAATGAGCTTTTGTAACCACACCATCTACATGATAGTATCAGATGCCATGATGTACTCTGCCTTGCTAAAAGAATCGGCTATAGTGTTCTGCTCAAAACTTTTCTAGCAGATTGCTCCTCTATATAGGATAAATTCATGATCTGACACTCTCTTGCTGTTATCTTGATCTGACTAAAAACTAGAATCAAAACATTCCATAAATTTTAAGTCAGTTTCTCCATATATGAGTCACCGGATCTTAGTATTTCTCAAATACTTAAGGATTATCTCTATAATCTTCCAGTGGTTCATACATGGATCAGACTGGTATTTGGTCACCACTCCTAGTGAGTATGATGTCTAGTCATGTATATAGATTGGGATAATCCAAGCATCCTTTTAGATCTATCTCATAGATCTTCATCCATAAGATGTAGAATGTTTCTCTCAAATCCTACATGGAGAATAAAGATGATAGCTAAATCATTATTCCTTGCAATACTGGAATGTCATTCCTGATTAAGAGAATATCATCCTCAGATAATACAAGGAATAACACTATAGAACCATTTGCCCATTCATAGATGCAAGGTTCTTCTTTATTTGTAATGAAGCCATACATTCTAAATGTATGTTCCAACTTTAAGATGACAGTCAAATAGGCTTTATAGGTCTCTACCTTCCTATCTTTGCTGCTTTGATCTTGTTGGAAGAAAAATAACCCTTATCGAATTCCTTGGCCAAAGTCTTTATTCACTGACCTTCCTTCCATTGGAATTCATCGATCCCCTCAGCAACAAGTTCATACCATAGAACCTCTCAACAACACATAAAAGTTTGGTGGCATGATCTTGAATAGTGAAGTAGAATAATTATTATACTAACCTTACCGTCTGACTAAAAATAAATGACAAGCTTAGGGCCCTATCATGCTCTTTCCGGATGAACTCCTCCAATAGTGCTCCTTCTAGTCGAACTCCTTCAATTGTGCTCCTTTCAGATGAACATTTTCGATCGCATTCCTTTTGGACCAACTCCTCCCATCGGGCATCTTTCGGACGAACTCCTCCAATCGCGCTCCTTTCGGACGAACTTCTCCAATCACACTCCTTCCAGATAAACTCCTTCAATAGCGCTCCTTCTAGTCAAACTTCTCCACTCACGCTCCTCCCGACAGTACTCCTTCCATTCGTGGACCTACTTAATCCCTGCCATGCTTGTCGGCTGAAGCCATCCAAAGGAACCTCGCCAAGCTATGGTTACATAACAATCGCTCCATGAAAGATTGAGTGCAGAACTTCAGATCTCAATTTAGGGGTACCTACTTGCACGCAGTCTAGGAAGCTTTCGAACTTCTTAAAGGCACTAGATGTTGCCCCCAATAAACCTCGGCTGGCCATAAGCCTACCACATACACCAAAGTCTTCGACCTACGTCTGAACTCCAACAAAGGGATCTCCACCATCTACAAGTCATAATAAATGATAACTCATCTCCGTAACAAACTCCATGTGGCCTGAGTGGCCCACTACCAAGATAGTTACAGTTATCACCATCGATTTTTTACATGCTCCATCTATAAAAAAGATCCTTTAAATATGTTTTTCTTTAAGCTCTCTTCTCCTTCTCGTTACTTTACTTCTCTATTTTTTGAGTACTCCATTCCAGTTGGTTAGAGAACTAACTTGAGCATCGGAAGATCCTGTCAGAGCCACCCACCTCAGATCTGAATTATATTTTGTAGGTCCCAGTGGTGGCCTCATCTTTCCAACTTCAGCTATCTCTGGCATCCTCATAGATTTTCGCACCAATAGGATTGGCACTAGAGAAAGGGCATCTAAGCTCTTGCTCTAAAAGGAGTATCCTATTGATAAGTACCATAAATTCACTAGTAAAAGTATTGATTTATCAATTAATTTATATTAATTTTTAAAAATTATTAATTAATTGATACATATTTTTGAGAAATTCATATTTTTATTAATTAAAAAATTAATTAAAAAATAATAAAAATTAAAAAATAAAATTTTATAATCAATAGAAAGAGCTTATTTTTTTGATCATAACAAAATAAGTTTCGCACAAAATGGAGCTAAAATGAAGAAGATATAAATTTCTAAAGAAATAAAATAAATAAAAATTAAATAAAAAATAACGTACGGCTCAGTCGACTCAAGCCGCCATGCCATATCAGCCGGCACATCCAAACACGCCGAGCCAAGCTGACAAAGTCAGCATGCCAAGTTAGCCATGCAAGCCAACTCAGTCGTGGAAGCCATCAGTCGATCCACGATCCAAGCATGGACCGCCAACTCAGCAGAAACCGACGAATCATGGAACAACATGTGGTGGACCTAGACCCTTAAAGGATTCATAGAAAATCTATCACGGCTCATAGAGCATTTTGGATTTTTCACTCGATGATAGGAGGTGCTGATTCATTGTAGTGTGCGGTGCAGCTGGTCCACGCGGTCCATGGAAACAATAATTATGCAATTGGATGGCTGCAGTAGCTCGCGGTCAAGATCGGATGGTGGAAATTTAAAATCAAATTTGATTCAAAATCAGCTTCATGCGGATCACCATCTAATGACAGCGCTCAATCTGGGGGATGATCCGACGATGGAGAGAGCTCTCGATGGTGATCAGGACTCCAAACATATGATCAGCAGCCAGATTTTCTCCATCAACGCATGATCAATGGCCAAAATTTAATCCGACCTGATTTGGGTTGATACGCATCCAATTTTGGCAATTTTTAGATCGTTTGATTTATATTTGATGGGTAGATTTCATCCAGAGCAACAAAATTCATCCAGGACTCCTTTTAATCCAAATTTTCTTAGATTTCTTCCTATTTTGATGATTAAAATGTCTTTAGTCCCACATTGCCTATAGAAAAACTCTCCAACCTTCCAACACTTATAAATAAGACCCCAGGCCTGCAAAATTCAGAATCTTCGATCAAGGTGAAGCTTTGGTATAGGGTGAAGCCAGGCTCTGGATTAATGGCTGCTTTGAGGCAACTGGTGCTGAGAGGAGAAGTTAGGCTTCTACACCATCTTTCCACCAATGCCGATCCAAGATCAGATATCAAACTATTTTATTTTATTTTATTTTATTTAAATTTTATGTATTTAAATTCTAAAATTTTAATTAATAAAAATTTTATTTTTTATACTTTGATTTTAGTTTTTTATTTTTATTGTAATTTAATTTCTATACTTTAATTATTGCTCTTTATTTTACTGCAAAAAGATGCTAAGATCTAACTAGTAGATCTTAGTATCAAGTTTAAATTTCTGTACCTTTTAATTTTTACTTTTTATTTTTTGACTTCGCTTTGAATTTCAAAACTCTTTTCTTTTTTTTTTCTTTTCAAAAATTAAAGATTTCAAATCTAAAAACACTACCTTTTCTATGGATTCGATCCGACTCACTGCTATCTTTGTATTTTTAATTATTTTAAGAAGTTGGATTAAACTGATAAACACAGTGTCTTAACGACAACATCACACTCTTATCAAATTTTTAGTGCTGTTGTCGGAGAAGTTATGGACATTAAGTTTTTGATCACTTTGATTTTTTTGTAAATAAATTATAAATAAAATTTTTATTTTCTCATAAATATTGCTTGCTAACTTTTTTTTATTTTATAGAAAAAGAGATTAAAGAATAAAAAGAACTAGGGCAAGAAACAAATCATTCAATTTTGCTTGATGAGATCAATCCTAACTCTAGACCTTTTTTCTTTTTATTTATTTATTTATTTTATTTTTAAATAAATTTAAAAAATATCCATTTAAACCTAATTGAAAAGCTCCATGATAAGATTAGAAACTCTAACTGTTTAGAGCATGCATGATATTAGTTTTATTTTTATTCTGATGATTGCTGGAGGCAAGGTAAGCCTTTCAGAATTCAATTAGTTGCATAAATCTAGTTTAAATTGCATAGAACCTTTTGATTGAATTTTTTTTTTTGCATATCATATTAAATTAAATTAAGGGCATAACTCAATTAAATAAGATAAGGTGGAGATTTGATCATCCTTCCTTAGCCCACAAACAACCAACCAGCATCCTACATTGACCTAAGCCTTTAATTTTAAAATCAATTAGACATCAGCCCTAGGAGCTCGAGCTCAATAGGATAAAAAATCCTAAGAGTTGAACCAGATTAGGATTAGTCAATTTGACTGGTGTCTAAAAAAGTGGTTCAGGGATGATTGGGCCCGAAGGAAGGTGGTTTCTAATTGGTTCCATTAGCTTACTTGATCAAGTATAATTGGTGTCTAAGGTAAGCAACGGAAGACTCCTACCGACCTTACACTTACCTGGCCAATTGATTGGCTGATCCTATACTTGGAGGGCTTGAAGATAATCTTGACAGTTAGGAACTATCTAGATCTAAGATAATCATTAGCTAGGATTGATTAACCAACTTGATTGCTAACCAACATCAAACCTAATTAAACCTAATTCTTCTCTTTCTTCTTAGTTCTAAGACTCCTTAGGATCTCTTCTTTAGAACTCTTCTTTCTTTCTTCTTCTTTCTCCTCTAAAAATAAAATAAAATAAAATAAAATAAAAATAAATTAAACTAACTAAAAATATATATTAAAAATAATAATTAAATTAAATTAAGTTAAATTAAAAAAATAATTTAAATAATTTTAAAAAATATTTTTTTATAAAATAATAATATAATAAAATAATAAATATATATATATAAAAAAATTCTAAAAAAATTTTGAACCATATATTAGGGTTACGCTAATACATGTACGGTAGAAAATTACTTTTTTTGATTTAGTTGAACTTAATTGAATGGTTGATTCATATTAAATCTGATAATCAAATGGCTAATCTAAACTTAATAGTCCAAAAATTAGATAAAGTCGACGTTCTTACTCAGAAATTAGATCAACTCCTAATCTTAGGTCAACAATCTCCTACGCAATTCACACCACCTTCTAATTATCAGAAGTTTTATTCTATTTGTACTAGCCTAACCCATCATGTGAATGAATGTCCTGCTGCTGTACAATTTCCACATTTTATCCAAGAATAAGTTCAAACTGCTCAAAGTTACCCCAAATTGATTAATAACCTATTTTCAAATTCATATAATCCAGATCGGAGTAACCACCATAATTTTTCTTGAACATCCCAACAGACTGAAGCTTAGACCCAAATTTCACCGATCCAAAACTATCAAAATAGGCTCCAATATCAAAACTATGCCCATAATAATGGTCAGTCTAGTCAGTTTACCCAGCCATCATATAACAACCAGTTATCATACCTACCTCCTCAAAAGACTAATCTAGTTGAGGATAGATTTAACCAACTTCAATAATTAATTCTAAATCAACAACAATCGATCTTGACTCAATAAGAATCTATTGCCAAGCTTGAAGCTCAAATAGGATAATTAGTTGAGTCTAACACGAGGAGAGAACTAGATCAATTATCAAGCCTACCAATTTCAAACAACCCACCTAATGTCCACCAACCATCTGGTTATCAATTTAATATCTCACTTAAGAATCCCTAATTTAAGAATGCCAAAGTAATTCCTGAATCTAAAAGCTATAGGATTCTTATGGATCCATACCAAGATCAGGTGAGAGAAACTAGTACTGATGCTAGCTAAAATAAAAATTTAGAAGAATAGGTTAGTACTGAGACTAACCACATAAAAGAATCTGAGCCAAAAATTAGTACTGATGCTGGTTTAGTTTAAATGAGATAGACATAGGAAAAAAGAGAATAGATAATTTTCTCGAGACTTGTAAACCTAATGTCCTATTCCCTTTAACCTTAGAAGTCGATTCTTCTTATAAAAATCAAGAGGCATGTACTGAAGTATCAATGGAGTCATTTAAGCAAGATTATGTTAATTTACCTCCAAAATTAAAACCACCTTTAGATACCCTTCCAGTACCCATTGAATCAAACTTAACTTTTAATACAAAAACTCTATTCATGAGTATTTTAGAAGAACAAATAGGAAAAATTCTTAATAAACATGGGTCTGAGAATGGGGTCATAAATTATGCCCCTAAAATTAATAATGAATATATCAATAATGGGATTATAAATCAACTTTCTAAGATTGACAATCCAAAATCATTAGAATTTATCAATCCAATATTTGACATAGGATAGTAAGCTGCATTGTGTCTAGCTGAAGATGGTAAACTTAGCGCTTGTTGGAAGGCAACCCAATATTTAGTTTTTTTTCATCTAATTTATCTTTTTAAGATATGTTGAATAAGTTGGAGGAAGAGCCCAAATTCTCAAAGGCATGTGCTGGACCAAAAATATACTAAGTCAGGTGTATTCTTTCATGTTCTTTATTATATCCTTTATTTTTTCTTCTCCATTGAGGATAATGTCGATTAAGTTGGGGGGGAGAAAAATAAAAATTTTAAAATTTTAAGTCGTCAAAAAAAGTTAGTATTTAGTATTTAGACACCTGATTATGCTTAAGAATTGAATTGAACTAAGCATTTTTAAAAAAAAATTGATGCACAAATCAGAGAATCTATGAGTTATTGAGGGATCAAGTATTAAGAAAATCCAATAAAGAGTTAAGTCTAGAACATAAAAAATTTTTTCTTTGAGCATTTCTAATTGTTTCTACTAATAAAAAAAAGTCTACTTTTTATTGGCTAATCTAGGTTAACTATACATTTCTTCATATAAAAAAATTAAATAAAATAGTTTTCAAGTACTTCTCACTGAGTAATCAGACCTCTTTGCCTAAGCAAGCATTGAGTTTCACGTCAAAAGATGGGAAGGGCAAAGAAGCTCGTTGTAAAGCTAGTCTTAACTCGTAGCCTATTTGATTCAAGCTAGTAAGTCTGAGGGGTATTCTATACCTAATGCCCTAAAGCCAACTAGTTTGAAAGACATTGGCCCAAGACTCGCTATATGGATCAAATAGAAAGCTTAAGGGTTTAAGATACTTAATAATGGTACAATATTTAAAAAAAAAATATTAATTTTTTGTCAAGCAACCGGGTCCCATTGCCTAAGTAAGCAATGATATTTGCATCAAAAAGTGGGCAATGTAAAAATAAAAATCAATAAATGAAGGTCGGAAGTAGTAATACACTTGCTTATATGAAAGTTTAGACAAATCAAAGATAAAGGTAGGATAATTTAGAAAAAGTTTAGAAAAAATTTAATGTTCTTTACTTAATTTTTTTATTGATAAGTATTAATATTCAATGATATATCTCACTTATACTCTACTGAATATCAATGGCCATTTTGCAAACTGCTCAGGTAAAATTCAAAATTCTAAAGTTAAAAGGTATTTAAAACTAAATTCTTTCTTTACTCGAGGATGAGCAAAGCTTAAGTTGGGGGTTGTGATAAGTACCATAAATTTACCAATAAAAATATTAATTTATCAATTAATTTATATTAATTTTTAAAAATTATTAATTAATTGATACATATTTTTGAGAAATTCATATTTTTATTAATTAAAAAATTAATTAAAAAATAATAAAAATTAAAAAATAAAATTTTATAATCAATGGAAAGAGCTTATTTTTTTTATCATAATGAAATAAATTTCATACAAAATGAAGCTAAAATAAAGAAGATATGAATTTCTAAAGAAATAAAATAAATAAAAATTAAATAAAAAATAACATATAGCTCAGTCGGCTCAAGCCGCTGTGCCATATTAGTTGACGC
Source organism: Cocos nucifera (assembly GCA_006176705.1). Classification (NCBI taxonomy): domain Eukaryota; kingdom Viridiplantae; phylum Streptophyta; class Magnoliopsida; order Arecales; family Arecaceae; genus Cocos; species Cocos nucifera. Next base: position 259,266 of record QRFJ01000131.1, read on the forward strand.
ATCCAAACATGTCGAGCCAAGCTGACGAAGCCAGCACGCCAAGCCAGCCATGCAAGCCGACTTAGTTGTGGAAGCCGTCAGCCGGTCCACGATCCAAGTGTGGACCACCAGGTTAGCAGAAACTAGAAAATCATGGAGTGACACGTGGTGGATCTAGACTCTTAAAGGGTTCATAGAAAATCTATCATGGCTCATAAGGCATTTTGGACTTTTCACTCGATGATAGGAGGCATTGATACGTTGCGGTGTGTGGTGCAACCGATCCATGCTGTCCATGGGAACAGTAATTATGCAATCGGATGGCTATAGTAGCTTGCGGTCAAGATCAGATGGTGGAAGTTTAAAACCAAATTTGATTCAAAATCAGCTTCATGCGGATCACCATCCAACAACAGCACTCGATCTAGGGGATGATCCGACAGTGGAGAGAGCTCCCAACGCTGATCAGGACTCCAAATGCATGATCAGCGGCCAGATTTTCTCCATCAATGCATGATCAATAGTCAAAATTTAATCTGATCTGATCTAGGTCGATACGCATCCGATTTTGATATTTTTTGGATCGTTTAATCCATATCTGATGGCTAGATTTCATCCAGAGCAACAAAATATGTCCAAGACACCTTTTAATCGAAATTTCACTCGAATTTCTTCCTATTTTGATGATTCAAATATCTTTAGTCCTACATTGCCTATAGAAAAACTCTCGAGCCTTCCAACACCTATAAATAAGACTCCAAGCCTCCAAAATTTAGAATTTTTGATTGAGGTGAAGCTTTGGTATAGGGTGAAGCCAGGCTCTAAGTTAATGGCTACTTCGAGGCAATTGGTGTCGAGAGAAAAAGCTGAGCTTCTACACCATCTTTCCATCATTGTCGATCCAAGATCAGAGATCAGGCTATTTTATTATATTTTATTTTTTTTAAATTCTATGTATTTAAATTCTAAAATTTTAATTAATAAAAATTTTATTTTTTGCACTTTGATTTTAGCTCTTTATTTTTATTATAATTTAATTTCTGTACTTTAATTATTGCTCTTTATTTTATTGCAAATAGATGCTAAGATCTAACTAGTAGATCTTAGTACCAAGTTTAAATTTCAGCAACTTTTAATTTTTGCTTTTTATTTTATAACTTTACTTTTAATTTCAAAACTCTTTTCTTATTTTTTTTTAAAAAATTAAATATTTCAAATCTAAAAATACTACCTTTCCTGTAGACTCGACCCAACTCACTGCTATCTATGTATTTTTAATTATTTTGAGAAGTCAGATTAAACTGATAAATACGATGTCTTAAAAACAACATCGCGCTCTTATTACCTGTCGATCCTATCTATCTTTCTTCTCCACTAATCTCTTGAGTCCACTTCTATTTATTCTCGTTTTGTTCTAGAAATGGCTCCGAAGAAGGCAACCACCTGACGATCCACCCCGCTGCTGCTAGATCTGAGCCAAACCTATTTGCTCCAATACCATCACCGACACCATAACCTCCTCCACCTACAACCAAGATGGATCTGGAGCAGTTCAATCTATTGATATAGTAGGTTCGAGGCTCCACCAAAATGGCGCAGGCCATGCAGCAGCCCCCAGCAATAGCCCAACTAGAAAACCCCCAATCAGAGCTTCAAAAACTGCCACCAAGAAAGGCAGCCTAGGTCAGTAGACCCGTTACCCCCAGGAAGAGAAAGTAAAGAGCAGCGAGCTCCTACTCCGATCATGATTCTTCTCTAGAGGAGACCTTCCCCATCTAAAGCTGGTGGCCCTATGAGATCCATGGTCGAGATGATGCTCTCGATCAAAAGCTTCAGGATATGAATTGGTGGATTGAGGAGCTCCACCATGCCACCCCGGTCAAACATGATGACATCTGCATCGATCCCCCCTTCTCGACTAAGATCATGCAGGAACCCATCCCGCCAAACTTCAAGCTCCCCTAGTTCAAGAGTTACGATGGGACTTCTGATTTAGTCGACCATCCTGAGTCCTTTTGAATGATGATGCTACTCCATGGTGCACCGAATGCCATTCTATGTCGAGCTTTTCCATTTACCTCGAAGAAAGTAGCAAAAAATTGATACTAGAGCCTTAAGCTAGGTACGATCTTCTTTTTTGATCAAATAAGCCATCAGTTCATGGCTCATTTCATAAGCAGCCGACATCCAAGATGAGGTTCAGACTTCCTCATCAATATAAAGCAGAAAGATGAAGAGACCATCCAAGCTTATGTCAATCGCTTCAACGTTGTTACGCTGGAGGTCTGAAACATGGACCAATCTATTGTCATGACCATATTGAATGAAAGTCTTTAGAAAAATGATCTTCTATCCTTCCTGAAAAGGAAGTACCCCAAAAATTTTGCTGATAATTTAGCCCAGACCAAAGGTTATACCCGAGCGGAGGAGGCCTTCAAATTAAAGAATGATGAGGCCACAAGAGAGCAGCAGATGAGTGAACCCAGCAAGCCCACACCTAAAAGCAAGTCAAGTGAAGCTCGACCATGCTTCCGAACTCCTTCCGAGCACAGACGAGCTCAAACTCCTTAAGCTTGTTGCTAGGGAAGTCTAGATTGGAGAATTTGGTAGAACTCCCCTCTAGAAGATTCAACAACTATACTCCTTTGAATGCCTCAAAGATACAAGTGCTAATGGAGATAAGGGAGTAGCTGCCAGGGATGGAGAGAATGCAGACTCATCCGACCAAGTGCAACCCCAACAAGTACTATCTCTACCATCATGATCATGGTCACGATATTGAAGAATGCATCCAGCTTTAGGATGAGATTGAAGCATTAATTAGAAGAGGTTGGTTGGATTGGTTTATCGGCACCAATTAGAGAGAAGAGAAGATCATCCAAGAGCCCCACCATAGTCTGAACCATCTCGATGGGATGAGCCGCAAGAAGATTGATCTCCCCTTGGAATCATCAGTACTATCACTGGGGGACATCAACAAAGAGAGTCTAGTGCATCAGCAGAGCCAACAAAGAAGCAGTGGACTAAAGAGCCATTTCTTTCACTAAAGAAGATGCCTAGGATGTTCAGCTTGCACATAATGACGTGATTGTAGTCACTTTAAATATTGCTGATTATGATGTACGTCGTACTCTAATTAATAATGGAATCTCTGTTGATGTCTTATTTTATGATGCTTTTTCTAAAATATCTATACCTGATAGTAGAATGGGATCAATGAATTCTCCACTAGTAGGATTCACTGGTGATACAGTGCTAGTGGAAGAAATAATAATATTGCCTATGGTAGCTGATGTGGGATAGCCAAAAAAAGAAGAAAAGACCAAGCTTCCTTTCGTTCATCAACAACAAATCATGTCCGATCGTGGCACATTATTCCTAGGATAGATAGTATAGTTGCCTATACTCTACTCAGGAGGCATGATTGATTGACACGAGATCAAAGCACGATCAATCTAAATGATGCTGATGAATGCCATATTAGAGATCAGTAAATAACTAGTAATAATAAAGTAAATAGACAGATAGAAGAAATTAAACATGCTCATGAATAATTACAAAAAAAAAATATAAATGGAATGAAGGATAGCAAGAAATTAAGCTCGTAAGAAATCCAAAAAAAAGATAAGAAGAATCTGGATCGTGGTAGTTAAGAAACTACCCTAATTAGGGCTCCTAATATTTAACCAAGTAGATCTATCGATAAAGAACTAAGTTTTTACCAACATCGGATTTAAAAATAAATAAGTAAAAATCAAAGATCAGTTGAGAAGGAACGAAGGTCCTTGTCAATATTTGATCTGTAGAATAATAGATCACTCTTTCTCTCTCTACATGATAGATGAAAATTCTGGAGGAGACAAATCTTCTTTTGATGGAATAGGCATATATAGGTAGATGGTGAAGATGAATCATGGTCGAAGGAACATTGAATCTTAAGAAAATGAAGGTTAAAGAGATAAAAAAAAGATGGGCCTCACACCCTCCCCTCGTGGGGTGATTTTGGATCTCACACCCTCTTCCTCTCGGAGCGACCAACATAAGTGTTTGTAGGAATTTTAAAGTGATTCATTCATTCATTGTCTCATTTATGAAAGATACATGAGTTTATATAGGACCCTAGGGGTCCTATTTCTTTAGGGATCCTGTTTCCTTTACAAGAAAAGAATCAACCTTCCCAACAAAAAAGTAAAACATTATGTATGATTTCCAAATACAATAATATATCATATCTATCTTTTATGGAACCATAGAAAAGAAATCAGCCTTTTAACAAAATAAGTAAGAAATCAAGAACTCTTAAGAAATCCTAGGGAAGAAAAGAAACTCCATGTGGATGCTTGATGCTTGGCACAACTTGGCATGAGTATCCTTGGGCATGGCACATGTTGGCATGTGTATTTTCTCCTTAGGCGTGTGGAGGGTGGTGGCTCCAAAGTTGACGTGGACCAAACTTGCTTCTTTATGATGGTATCTTTCCAAATAAGGCTCAATCCAAAATAAACCCAAGTATGGTCCTATGGATCCAAAATTAAATGCATCAAAAGAACTAATTGATTAAATCAAAAGGACTAGAACAAAATAACTGAAGTAGAGTTATTCTGATATAGCTTCTTCAATTCAAATTGAATTTAAACTATATTGCCGACTTCTGGTAGCTCTGGTGACCGCACCAATTCTCTCAGGGTGGGGAGAACTCGACCCTATCGAGTGCGGGTTGCTTCTGCTCTAGTGACACTCAAGCAAATTGGGATCAATACGCTACAGCTCTTCTCGAGTGATCTAGGTATCATCAAACTTTGGTCAACCTCTCCATCTAACTAAGTACCGCTGATAGTCTCAACTCCAGGTGGAGATGATCTGCTCATCCAAAATTCTCTCAATCCGATCATGCTTTGACATTTTGGCTGGTGGACATTCAGGAATAGGCTCTCTCTCAAAGGTTGGTTCAGGCTCAAATGGCTCACTAGGTATCCAAGTTGGCTCTTTATAGTTAACGAGATCTGCAACGTTAAAAGTAAAGCTAATCCCAAAATCAGAAGGTAAGTCCACAACATACGCATTTGATCCGATCTTCTTTAAAATCTTAAATTGACCACCTCCTCGAGCATGTAACTTCTTGACGGTTCCTAGTGGGAATTATTCAGGCCTCATTCGAACCATCACATAGTCTCCTTCCGCAAACTCTTGGGCACGTCGATGAGAATCTACATTCTATTTATAAACTTTATTACTAATACTAATTTTTTTACCAATCTCTTTATGTAAACTCTTGACATGCTGTGCAAATGACTCTGTAGATTCAAAAATTCTAGCATGCATGGGCAGTGGGATAAGATCTATTGGTTTTCTAGGTTGATATTCATGAACTACTTCAAAAGGACTCATGCCAATGGACCTATTAACAGCGCTATTATATGCAAATTCAGCTCGGGGTAATAAAAGATCCTAGTTACCCATATGTTCCCCAATCAAGCAACGCAATAAATTTCCAAGATTCCTATTGACCACTTCAATCTGACCATCTATTTGTGGGTGAAAGGTAGAAGAAAATTTCAATTTGTGCCTAGGTGCTATAGGGTTTTCCAAAAGAAGCTCATGAATCTAACATCCCTATCAGACATAATGGTTTTGGATAATCCATGCAATTTAACAATCTCATCAAAGTACATTCTTGCAACTTTCGAAGCATCCGACATTTGGCAACAGGTCAAAAAATGGGCTATTTTTGAAAACCTATCTACAACCACTAGAACTGAATCATGCTTCCTAACCGTCTTAGGTAAATCTAGAACAAAATCCATGCTAACGTCTTGCCATGGACAGTCTAGTATAGGTAAGGGAGTGTATAGGCTTGTGTTCTATTTTCTTTGCTTGGCCATGGAACATGTTCCACACTAGACAACAATTCGAGCGACATCTCTTTTTAGGCTTGACCAAAAGAACTAAACTTCTACCAATTCGATGGTTTTATTCTTACTAGAGTGTCCAGCTAGTCCTCCAGTGTGTAGTTCCCAAACTAGAAAATCTATTAAAGATGTACGAGGAACACACAGCCTAGCTCCTCTAAATAAGTAACCATCCTGAAGGGTATATTCATTGTAATCTCTAAATGGTCCTTTTCATAAAATGGTAAGTATGCTACCAAAATCTGGACACTCTTCATCATCTTCTTTAATCTTATCAAAACCAACAACCTCTACACTAATGGTGGACAACAAAGTATGATGACGACTTAGGACATCAGCAGCGCGATTCTCTACACCCGCATGGTATTTCAAAACAAAAGTATAGGCTTGCAAAAACTCGACCCACCTACCATGTCTATGATTCAGTTTCTTTTGGAAATTTAGGAATCGAAGGGCTTCATGGTCTGAGTATAAAATAAATTCTTGCAATAGTAGGTAATGTCTCTAGTATCTTAGGACTTGGACTACGGCATAAAATTTCTTATCGTAGGTAGAATACTTTAGTTTAGAATTGTTAAGTTTCTCACTAAAATATGCTATCGGATGACCTTCTTGACTAAGGACACCACCAATTCCAACTCCTGATGCATCGCATGCTACTTCAAAAACCTTGAAAAAATCAAGTAAATGTAGGACTGGGGCATGGGTCATTTTATCCTTAATGTTTAGGAAGGCTCTATTGGCTGCTTTAGTCCATTCAAAATCTCCCTTTCTAATACAGTCAATGATGGGAGCGGCTATGGTGCTAAACCCTTTTATGAACCTATGATAAAATGTTGCTAATCCATGAAAACTTCGCACATCATGCACACTCTTGGGTACCAGCCACTCAACTATTGCTTTGATCTTTTTAGGATCGACAGACATACCATCGGGGGTAATAATAAAACCTAAGAAGTTGACACAGTCTATCATAAAAGCACATTTCTTAGAATTAGCATACAGAATTTCTATTCTAAGAACTTGGCAAACTTTTCAGAGATGATCTAGATGGTCCTCCCTAGTTTGACTATAGATCAAAATGTCATCAAAGTACATGACTACAAACACTCCTATAAACGATCATAGTACTTGGGTCGTCAATCTCATGAAAGTACTAGGGGAATTAGATAACCCAAATGCCATCACCATCCACTCATATAAATCATCTTTCGTCTTAAAAGCAATTTTCCACTCATCTTCCGATCTAATCCTTACTTGATGGTAACCTCTCTTGAGATCAATCTTAGAGAAAATAGTAGCTTCAGCCATCATATCTAGCATGTCATCTTACCTAGGAATGAGAAAACGATACTTAATGGTGATCTTGTTAATGGCATGACTATCTATGCATATCCTCCATGTTCCATCCTTCTTTGAAGTCAATAGTGCAGGAACTGCACAAGGACTTAAACTCTCTCTCACGAATCTTTTTTTCATCAGCTCTCCAACATGCCTTTTTAGCTCAGCATGCTCAGTGGGGTTTGATGCATGCTAATTTATAGCTATGGCAAGTGCACCTGTCGATCAAGTAATAAAGTGAATGACTAGAGTATCATCCCTAGAGGATTGGAAAATAAGTACTGAAAAGCTCTTTCCTATGCTTTATTTAGAAGATCAATTTATGAGAATAAAAAATTAAAGAAAATAAAAAAATAATTAAAAGTTTTTAATTAAATAGAGAGAGTGTAAATTATTAGGGTTTTAAACTCAAGAGCAATGGATTACTAAGGTAATCGGTTCACCAACTCAGTCAATACAATATTCACGTTTTTAGATTAATTTTATTTCATGTGACAGTGGAGTCTCCTAATTTATTCACTATCCTTTGGTCCAGGCATAGCAAAACTATTAATATTTATTAATTACCCTTTGGTCCAGGTATAATTTAAATAAATATTAATGCATTAGATTTTGTAAAACCCTCTAATTAAAATACGCTGCATCCAAAGTACTAAAATTCCCACATGCATATGAATTCTAATTTGATTCATAATACAAGGTATATAATCAAGAACCATTAACAAGATGTACTTGGTCCGTAACATCTATATTCATCAGATCAATTAGAAGATGGCCAGTAATCTAAAAGCATTAAGATCAGATTTATATACTCCTCATGAATAAAATTTAAAAATAATCACACTGAATATTGCATCAAAAGAGTGGCTACACCTTAGCCTTACTAAAATAAAATTTAATTCATGATAACAAATTTAAAAATAGTAAATAAAATAAAAAGCATAGAGAAATTAGACTGTTTGATTGCTGAAATTGATTGTCTCCTGCTTTTGATGTAGAGAACTTGGCGAAGATGAAGAGGCTCCTTAATCGATGTCTTGATCGTCGAAAGAAATCAAAAAAAATCAAAAACCTTTTTTATTTTTCAGAAATCACTCTTACCTCTTTCTACCTCTCTCCTCTCTCTTTCTCTCTCTCTCTTTTTCTCTCTCTATCTCTCTCTCTTTCTGTCTCTCTCTCTTTGTCTCTCTCTCTCTCTCTTTTTCTTCCATCTGCATCTCTTTCTCCCTCTCTCTCTTTCTCCCCATCTCTCTCTGTCTCTCTCTTTTCTTTTTTTTTTTTGAAATTCAATTCTGGGCTCATTTGAAGTCTATTTTATCTAAAATTTATTTCATCTGAACCAGAAAAATAAGATCTTCGCATTGGTGGCCTTCTTTCCTACGTAAGATTAATAAAAATATCAATTTTTAAAGAAATAGATTAATTTATTTTATAATTTAATACTTTTATTAGTATATTTTTACCACTTATCACACCCCCCAACTTAGTCATTGCTAGTCCCTTAGCAATGTTTTATTTAATACCATGTTTCAATAAAATTATCCATCACAAAGATAAAATCTAGGATTAAAGGTCAAAAAGTTTAGAAAATACTGCTAACTAAGCATTGAGCTTCAGAAGCAAATTTTTCAGTCAATACAATTAAAAACTTTCTTAGAGTACATCAAAGATCTATAGCACTTGTATGTTCGTGATGACTAACTTTAGCATTTCAGTATTAAATTAAAAGAACAAAAGTATCTTCTCTTATCACCTATTTTGGTCAATTTTCTATACATTCTCAATTTTATACTCATGAATTAAGGTAGCTTTCACACTGCCTTTTTTCTCTTTTTTTTTTTTTTTTTATGCTGAGCATCCTGGCCTTTCCTTCATCGTTTTATGTGAATTTTCACACTTGACCTAGGTGCAGAGACCCAGTTACTAGGCTTTGGGCAATCCACATATACTCTATCTTTTGCACTTTATTTATAGGCAGGTAGCTCTTTCCTTAAATTCAAGTTTCTTTGATTAGAATGTATATTAATTACCAATTTTTCAGTGATAATTGAATCCCTCAGTTGGCCTTATAATCAATACCTACTTTGCCTTGTTAGTGTGCATGTGCAATTAAAAGTGCTAATAGTCTTTTAATGACCTAAGTAGGCTGCTAAAAGTTGACCAACTAATCTACTTCTTTAACTCATTACATTCATTAGCAAATAATTCTATCTTTTATCACTTATCCAGTTTATCTTGCTCAAGATTTTCTTCTTGACACATGATTTTTTTTTTTAAATTTTTTTTTTTTTTTTTTAACTTATTCTACATTGTCTTAAAGGAGAAAGAAAAATAAAGGATGCAATAAAGGATAGGAAGGAATACACCTGATTTGGTTCAGTCTGGTTCTTTGGAGCTTTGAAATTTTGCTTGAGCTCTCATTAATTTTTTTGCAAAATTGAAAATACACACCAGAGCAGTAAAAGAGCAACAATAAATTACTGAAAAATAAAAGAAAAAAAAAATGATCAAAACTAAAAAGAAAAGAAATAACCTATCTAGTAGTTCTGATTTATAGTCTTCAGCTTGACTTTCTTTGAGTTCTAAAGTGGATCAATCTGGTGCCACTTCAATTGGAATACTTTCATGTTTGATTGCGATCCTCTTTCAATTTGACATTGCTCGCTTTTATAATCTCAAACATATTTTCTACAGAATTCTCATATAATGGATTGTCAATAATATCAATTAGAAAATAAGTTTGATTATCATCAGGTTTGTTTAGTATCTTTGAAAACATTAAAAGTAACTTGTTCATCTTGGACTCTAAGAATTAATTTTTCTTGTTGAACATCTATTAAAGCTCCTCCAGTAGCTAAAAAGGGTCTCCCTAAAATAAGGGGTACATCATAATCTTCTTCCATATCAAGAACAATAAAATCAACAGAAAAATAAACTTGTTTACCTTTACCAAGACATCCTCCACTATACCTCTTGGATATTTAATGGATCTGTCGGCTAATTGAAGAGTAATAGTGGTAGGCTTTGGTTCTCCTAGACCCAGCTTCCTGAAAATAGAAAAAGGCATGAGATTAATGCTTGCTCCTAAATCACATAAAACTTTATCAAAACTACAATCACCAATAATGCAGGGGATAGTAAAACTCCCTGGATCTTTTAACTTCTGTGGTAATTTATTTTGAAGTATTGCTGAGCATTCTTCATTCAAATTTATTCTCTCATGCTCCTTCAGCTTTTTCTTATTTGTTAAGATTTCTTTGAGAAACTTGGCATACCTGGGCATTTGAGTAATAGCATCTACAAAAGGAAATATTAATATGTAAATTCTTTAAGAATTTTGAAAAAGTTAGAAAATTTCCTTATCTGGATGCTGTATTTGTCTCTCTGGGAATGGTAGTGGCGGCACGTAGGGCTTCACATTTGGATCAGCAAATCGTATACCTGGAGACCATCCATCTACTAGTTGTATTGGTGACTGACGAATTTTAGTTGATGGTTCCTTATTTGTAGTTGGCTCTTCAGTCTCTTTCTTCTGATGTGGCTCCTCCAGCTTTGTACCACTTCTTAGGGTGATAGCATTGACTTGCTCCCTTGGATTTGGTCTCCGTATGTTGCTTGGCAAGGATCCTTGAGGTCTCTCGGAGATTATCTTAGCCATTTGACCTATTTGCATCTCCAAGTTTCGAATTGCTGCTGTTTGGTCCTGCCTAAGTTTGGCTTCCAAATTTTTTATAGTTGCTTCTTGGTTTTGCATAAATTTGACCATCAGCTCTTCCATGTTGGACTTCTTTTCAGGTACTTGGAATCCCGGGGGTGGCTGTTGTGCTGCATTTTGATTGCTCCATGAGAAATTTGGGTGCTGCCTCCACCCTTGATTGTATGTGTTGGAGTAGGGATTGTTTTGTTGCGGCCTGAAAAAATTACCAATATAATTAGCTGTATCAGTTATTTTAGCAAAAGGATTACCTGTCTGGCAATTGCTCGTATCGTGTCCTCCTCCACACAGGTCACAAGTAATGCTCTGAACATGCATAGCTGTTCCCTTTAAGTTGTTGACTTCGGCTCTAAGGGCTGCAATTTCAGCTAGTAAGGTTGGCACGCAATCTACTCCCTGCACAGCTGCTAGTCTTTTTGGCATCATGCGCTCTGTCTGCCATTGATAGCTATTTGATGCCATCTCATCGATCAGATCGAAAGCTTCTTCCTCCATTTTTTGATTAATGGTTCCTCCTGCTGCTGCATCAATCATAGAATCGATTAGTAGGAGATAAACCATTATAGAAAGTTTGTACCTGAAGCCATACGGGTAGTTGATGATGTGGACATCTCCTCAGCAGTTCCTTGAAATGCTCCCAAGCCTCATATAGTGTCTCCATGTCCATCTGCATAAAAGAAGTGATATCGTTGCGCATCTTAGCAGTCTTGGAAGGTGGAAAGTACTTGGCTAAGAATTTTTGGGCTAGGACATCCCAAGTTGTGATAGAACCTGTAGGAAGAGAATGAAGCCAACTTTTAGCTTTGTCCCATAAAGAGAAAGGAAATAACCTTAATCTAATAGCATCATCCGACACCCCATTAATTTTAAAAGTATCACAAAGTTCAAGAAAATTAGAAATATGGGCATTCGGATCATCATGCACGTGTCCACTGAATTGGACAGTTGATTGAATCATCTGGATCATCGCTGGCTTTATTTCGAAGTTGTTTGCTCGTACAGGCGGTCTCCTGATGCTCGAAGCTGCATCGGCTACAGATGGTGTGATGTAATCATTTAATGGATGATGTACTGGATCGAATAGCTTCATGCTGTCCTTCAGTCGCCATATCCAATCCTAGATTGATGTCGTTAGGATCTTCAGCTGCCATGTTTCTCTCTTGTTGTAGTCTTCTAATAGTTCTTTCAATTTCTGGATCTAAAGGTAGTAAGTTACTATGTCCAGTACGTGTCATGCACTAAATTTTTTTTTTTAATAATAAAAATTAAAAATAAATTTCTAAAGTAAAGCTAGGATCAAAATTTTAATATTATTTTAGACACAATCCCCGGCAACGGTGCCAAAAACTTGATGCATGCTAATTTATAGCTATGGCAAGTGCACCAGTCGATCAAGTAATAAAGTGAATGAGTAGAGTATCGTCCCTAGAGGATTGAAAAATAAGTACTGAAAAGCTCTTTCCTATGCTTTATTTAGAAGATCGATTTATGAGAATAAGAAATTAAAGAAAATAAAAAAAATAATTAAAAGTTTTTAATTAAATAGAGAGAGTGTAAATTATTAGGGTTTTAAACTCAAGAGCAATGGATTACTAAGGCAATCGGTTCACCAACTCAGTCAATACAATATTCAGATTTTTAGATTAATTTTATTTCATGTGACGGTGGAGTCTCCTAATTTATTCACTATCCTTTGGTCCAGGCATAGCAAAACTATTAATATTTATTAATTATACCCTTTGGTCCAGGTGTAATTTAAATAAATATTAATGCATTAGGTTTTGTGAAACCCTCTAATTAAAATACGCTGCGTCCAAAGCGCACTAAAATTTCCGCATGCATATGAATTCTAATTTGATTCATAATACAAGGTATATAATCAAGAAGCATTAACATAGATGTACTTGGTCCGTAACATCTATGTTCATCAGATCAATTAGAAGATGGCCAGTAATCTAAAAGCATTAAGATCAGATTTATATACTCCTCATGAATAAAATTTAAAAATAATCACAATGAATATTGCATCAAAAGAGTGGCTATACCTTAGCCTTAGTAAAATAAAATTTAGTTCATGATAACAAATTTAAAAATAGCAAATAAAATAAAAAGCATAGAAAAATTAGACTGTTTGATTGCTGAAATTGATTGTCTGCTGCTCTTGATGTGGAGAACTTGGCGAAGATGAAGAGGCTCCTTAATCGATGTCTTGATCGTCGAAAGAAATCAAAAAAAGCCAAAAACTATTTTTATTTTTCACAAATCACTCTTACCTCTTTCTACCTCTCTCCTCTCTCTTTCTCTCTCTCTCTCTCTTTTTCTCTCTCTGTCTCTCTCTCTTTCTATCGCTCTCTCTTTCTCTCTCTCTCTTTTTCTCCCTCTCTCTCTTTCTCCCCGTCTCTCTCTGACTCTCTCTATTTTTTTTTTTTTTGAAATTCAATTCTGGGCTCGTTTGAAGTCCATTTTGCCTGAAATTTATTTCATCTGAACCAAAAAAAATAAGATCTTCGCATTGGTGGCCTTCTTTCCTACATAAGATTAGTAAAAATATTAATTTTTAAAGAAATAGATTAATTTATTTTATAATTTAATACTTTTATTAGTATATTTTTACCACTTATCAGGGTTCAACCTATAATGGAGCAAATTAGGTAGGGTAGATCTAGGTACCAAATCAATGGTATGTTGAATGTTTCTCATAGATGGTAAGTGATCTTGTAGATCCTCAGGAAAAATATCATGAAATTCATTAAGAATGCTAACTACTTCCTTGGGATGATCTATCTTAGGGTCCTCACAAACTTCTCTCACAGCAATCATCCAAACTAATGATCCTTTACTCATGGTCATCTCTAATTCCTTAGCACTTATCAGATGGAGGCTTTTCTTTTTTATGTTTTCTTTTGGTCCATCGCCTATCTTTCTAATGGTAAACTTAGGTGGGGAAGAATTGATCATGATCTTCTTACCCTTATGAGTGAAACTACCGAAGTTGGTTCGGCCATAAATCATAACATCATTATCAAATAGCCAAGGCCAACCTAATATGATACTTCTAACTTCCATGGGTAAGACATTGCACCAAACATGATCCTGATAAGAATGAAGTTGGATAGAAATGCGGCATCTAAGTCTAATGAAAATAGAGGAGGAATCTATCCAAGACACACGGTATGGGCTGGAATGATCCACAGGAGCTAATCCTAATTGCTTAACTGTGTCGGTGGAGATGGCATTGATATAGCTACCACTATCAATGATCATTTTACAAATTTTATTGCTAAATTTTATGAAGGTATGAAAAATAGAGGTCCTACGCCAGTCTTCACTCTTCTTAGTCTGTGCTAGAACATACCTAACTACTCCATGCCTAAGGTCTGACTCTGGTGCAACATAACTTAGAATTTTCTCAATACTCTCAAACTGCTCGGCTAAGTCGGGATCAGCTTCATAAACTTTCTCCTCAATATTTTCTAGAGTTTTCTCTTCTAATTCTTCCATAAATATCAATCGGTTGGGACACTGTGTAGCAAAATGACCATAACCATGGTACTTGAAGTAGTGGGATCGAAAACTACTTTCTTTAGATAACTCTCCTGCAACTTTTTTTTCTTTTTCTTCTTTTCTCATAATAGGATTTGTAGGTGGAGGTTCATTACTAGGAGTCTAGGTAGTATTGGATCTCAATCCAGAAGGGGTTACTCGGCTAGGTTCAATATAATGGATGATCGAATACCTAGAAAATCTCTCAAAGTTTAGGGCAAGTTGATAAGCTTGTTCTAACATGGTTACCTCTCGCAAAAAGAGCTCACACTGGATATCTTCTCGTAATCCAGCTCTAAATCTAGATAAGATAACAATCCCATCTTCAGTTACTCCACATTTCATAAGGTACTCATCAAATCTTGTGATGTACTCTATGACTGATCTATTTTCTTAAGTAAGTCTCTGCCACTGATCTAAAAGTCTTTATTGGTAAGAGGTGGGGAGGTATTTTTCTCTGAGTTTTTTCTTCATTTCATCCCAGATTTCTATCGAATCTTATCTTCTCTGGTTGAGAAGACGTTCAACATTTTCTCAATAAAGTCAGACTTGCCTAATCAACTTCATCCTAGCAAACCTAACTTTTCTTGCTTCAGATATTTTGTACCATCCAAAATAGTGGTCCATGCCCGATTTCTAATCTAGGTACTCTCTCGGATCTAGACAACCATCAAAACTTGGAGCTTCGATCTTCACATTTCTAAGGACATGCTCATCCTAGTCGAACTGGTTATGATGGGGCCGTGCTACTATAGATCGATCTAGGTCGAGGTTTCTTCTTCTCTATCCTATAGGTAGCTGGGGAGACTCAGATTTAGATTATCTTTGCCTAGCTTCTTTTTAGTACTATTATTCTTTCACTCATGGTTTTCATAAAATCTTTCATATCATCAAACTTCTTAGTCAGGGCATTAATGATGGCTGCTGTATTGGGATCCATGTTGGTTCTGGGTGGAAAAGTAGAACGTTGGTACTGCGTACCTAATCTAGTGGTCATGCAAGTCCAGGATGCAGGAATAAGATGTAGTAAAAAAAAAAAAGAATGCTAGAAAGTAAATTACAAAATTTAAATTATGAAAATTTAACTTACAGGAATTTTAAATTATAAAATTTGAACTAAAGCCCTAACCAATCCGGCTCTGATACCAAATTGATGTAGGACAGCCTAAAAAAAAAGAAAAGATCAAGCTTCCTTCTGTTCGTCAATAACAAATCATGTTCGACCGTGGCACATTATTTTTAGGATAGATAGTATAGTTGCCTATACTTTACTCAAGAGGCATGACTAATTGACACGGGATCAAAGCATGATCAATTTAAATGATGCTGATGAATGCCATTTTAGAGATCAGTAAATAACTAGCAATAATAAAGTAAATAGATAGATAGCAAAAATTAAACATGCTCATGAATAATTGCAAAAAGAAAAATATAAATGGAATGAAGGATAGCAAGAAATTAAGCCCGCAAAAAATCTAAAAAAAGATAAGAAGAATCTAAATCATGGTAGTTAAGAAACTACATTGATTAGGGCTCTTAATCTTTTAACCAAGCAGATCTATCATTAAAGAATTAGGTCTTTACCAACATCGGATCTAAAAAGAAATAAGTAAAAATCAAAGATTAGTTGAGAAGGAATGAAGGTTCTTGTCAATGTTTGATCTATAGAATAATAGACCACTCTTTCTCTCTCTGCATGACAGATGAAAATCTTGGAGGAGATAGATCTTCTTTTGGTGGAATAGGCTTATGTAGGTAGATGGTGAAGATGAATCGGGGTCATAGGAACATTGAATCTCAAGAAAATGAAGATTAAAGAGATAGAAAAAAGGTGGGCCTCACACCCTCCCCTCGTGAGGTGATTTTGGATTTCACACCCTCTCCCTCTTGGAGCGACCAACATAAGTATTTGTGAAAATTATAAAGTGATTCATTCATTCATTATCTCATTTATGAAAGATACATGGGTTTATATAGGACTCTAGGGATCCTATTTCTTTAAAAATCCTATTCCCTTTACAAGAAAAAAATCAACCCTCCCAACAAAAAAGTAAAACATTATGTATAATTTTCAAATACAATAATATATCATATCTATCTTTTATGGAACCATAGAGAAGAAATCAGCCTTTTAACAAAATAAGTAAAAAATCAAGAACTCTTAAGAAATCCTAGGAAAGAAAAGGAACTCCATGTGGATGTTTGATGCCTGGCAGAACTTGGCATGAGGATCCTTAGGCATGGCACATGCTGGCGTGTGTATTTTCTCCCTAGGCTTGTGGAGGGTGGTGGCTCCGAAGATGACGTGGACCAAGCTTGCTTCTTTATAATGGTCTCTTTCCAAATAAGGCTTAATCCAAAATAAACCCAAGTATGGTCCTATGGCCCCAAAACTAAATGCATCAAAAGAACTATTTGATTAAATCAAAAGAACTAGAATAAAATAACTGAAGTTGAGTTATTCTGATATGACTTCTTCAGTCTAAATTGAATCTAAATTATGTTGCCGACTTTTGGTAGCTCTAGTGTCCACACCAATAGCGGGCCGATACCCAAAGCAATCTAGAGCTCTAGTCAATTGTTTAATAGTCAAAGCCCCTTCTGCCTACAATGCATTCCTTGGCCGACCTAGTTTAAATGCATTCCAAGATGTGGTTTCAACTTACTACCTAAAAATAAAGTTTCCAACAAGGTATGGAATCATGGAGGTCAAAGGAGATCAGGCAATAGCTTGGTACTGCTACAAGTTGCACAAAAATCTTGCGACCCAAGAGGAGGGGTGAATTGGATTGTTTATGAAAAATTTAAACCAAATTAAAGTATAAGCAAGTATGTACTTCTATTTAAGCTAAGTTGTGTATTTGAGATGTATATAATGCAAGCAACAGTGGAATCATGATATAATTAGGGCTATGCATGAATTTAAACATGCTAAGCAAAAATTGAAAGTATGCAAGATAAGATAGAAGAAACACAACATAAAAACAAAATAATTTATAGTGGTTTGGTGCACCCTCGCACCTACATCCACTCTCCAAGAGTCCCTTGGGAATTCTACTATAATCTCTTGACTACAGTGTGTTTACTTTAATTCAGGATCATAAATAAATCCAGTTGATTTTCTAAAATCACCAACCATAACCTTACACCGATAGTTTTTCGAGCTTACTATCAATCTAGTTGGTTTTCTGGATCACCAACCACAATCTTACATTGATAGTTTTTCGAGCTCACTATCAACCTAGTTGATTTTTTAGGTTCACCAACCAAAACCAATATAATGTCCAATTCTTGACTTGGACAAGCCTTCACCCCAAGTTTCTTTCCCCTAAAGAAACTTGTAAACAAATCAAAATACAAAGATAAGTAATTTTAGTACAAAACCAAAAATCATAAATAAACTCTTTTGATGCGCCAAGAAGAGGTTGGTTGATTGGCTCTTTTGAAGCTTGAATACTCTTCTTTGAAGCTTGAGAGGATGCTAGAGATGATGGTGAAGATTTTCCTTGACAATCCTTTGAAATCAGTACTTGGTTCCTCTCTTTTCTCTCTTCTTTTGATGTGCAATGAATTTCACTCAAATCTAAAATATTTTTTCTTTAAAATCTCTTAATCTTCTTTCCTAAATGTTTCTCTAGCCTTTTATAGTCTTGGAGATAGCAAGAGAAGGAGTTTTGGCCATTGGAAGGGCCGATCTAGCCATTGGAGTGAAAAAAATAGCCGTTAGGAATAATTCTGCACACTTCAAAAAATTCTACAGAACTAGCCATTGGAGCTAGAGTCGAAGCTCAAGTTGACTCGAGCCTCTGCTCGAGACATTTTGCCTTGTTCATTCCTCCACTTGAAAGTTCTGGCATGAAACTCATATTTTCTATATTTTACTGAGACCTCAGCTCGTGGACCTCGAGTCGACTCGAGCCTCCACTCGAGACCATGCTGAACTTTGCATTGAAATTATCATTCTCTATCTTTTTTTTGAGACTTCGACTCGAGAATCTTGAGTCAACTCAAGCTTTCACTCAAGATCGTTCCATCTAAAATTTCTACATGCCAGCTTTGTATCAGCTCGAGTTGAATAACGAGCTGAATAACGAGTCGACTCGAGGGCTTTTATGCTGAAAATTTTTGCGTGTCTTTCTGTTTAAGGAGCTTTTTGTCTTGAACTTTTGAGAACTTTTTCCATCTTGATTTTTATGGTCTATCCCACTATTAAGGCTTCCAAAAACTTATAGTTTGAGCTCTATTTGATCATTAATCATTATCCTTTTAAAAGAATTCTTCTATGAATAATTTCTTTATTTTAAATACCTAGAAATCCTACATTCACTTATGAATATATGATTAGTACCATAATCACTCAAGATTTTGTAATCATCAAAATCAATCATAGGATCAACAATCTTTTCCTTTTTGATGATGACAAAACTTTGAGTATATACATAACAAAGTATAATATGAATATAAATCATAAAGTGAATAAGTGAGCTCTTTCTAGAACATCCTTCATGAAAGCTTTAATAAGATTTCAAGAACATACTTATTTTGTATAAACATTTCAAGCAAGCAAATAATCATCTTATACCTTAAGCATATTTTTCTCGTACATACTTTAGCTTATTTTGTATAAATATTTTAAGCAAGCAAATAAGCATCTTACACCTTAAACATATTCTTCTCGTACATACTTCAACTTAAATGAAGCATATGAGCCTGTAATTAACTCAAATATAAACTCAATAAGCATATACTCAACGTAACATCTCTCCCCTTTTTTGACAGCATCAAAAAGTCCAAGGAAAAGATTTAAAATGAATCATCAAATTCAATTTAAATTCAAATGTATGCACATTTAATGTTTAAATTTAGATTTTTCAATTTGTGATACCATCTCCTCTTTTGAATAACTACTCCCCTTTCTTCATTCTATTAATTAAAATTTAAGAATTGAAGATCAATATAGCTCTTCAAAAAAAAAATTTGATTATTAAGACCAAATATAAGATATATTTCAACATTCATCCTTTTCTTTTCATAAATTTTAGATTCATCACTTTCTCACAATGCCCCCAAA
Source organism: Cocos nucifera (assembly GCA_006176705.1). Lineage (NCBI taxonomy): Eukaryota > Viridiplantae > Streptophyta > Magnoliopsida > Arecales > Arecaceae > Cocos > Cocos nucifera. The sequence goes on from QRFJ01000131.1 coordinate 278,824, forward strand.
ATTCAAAAATGATATTATGAATGTATCAGAGTAAATATATGGTCCTAATACATAGTATTCAAACAAAATTAGAGTAAAACATGTTATCAATACAACAAACATTTGAGAAGAAGATTGTTTGATATCAATTATAAAAATAAATATCTCTTTACCAATTTTGATAACTATTTAAAAAGTAGCTTAAATAGTAAATGTCTTAGATATTTTTCTTGATATAAAGAAAATCTATAAAAATCATTTTTTTCTTATCTTGAGAGGTATCAATCAATTTGAAGCATAAAGGTATCAATCTTAAAATTTATCTTAAGGAATAATGTCAATCATATATTCATACAAAACAGATTTGAGAAAATGCATTCTTTTCTTTTGCCAAAGATAAAGTAACATAGTATAAAGCAATAATGGTCTATTTGATACCAATTGTTAAAGCATTTGATCAAGGAAGATGAATCCATTAAATTCAGATCAAATTATTTTGATAGATTATTTTGAATTGATATCAATAGATTATGTAAACGAATTCATAGAGAGTATTTTTTTATTTTTTTTAATTTAAATTTTGATCTTTCTTTTCTTAAGAAATACTACTCAATTAAGTTCAGAAAAGCTATGAAATTCTTTAAATTTATCTTAAATGATATCATATCAACCATAAAAAATCAAATTTAAGATAAATATAATCTTCTCCTTTTTCCAAAAGATAAAATAATAGAGTTTAAGGCAAGAGTAAACTACTTGATACCAATTATGAGAATTAGGATACCAATTATAATAGTATTCTTGAAAAGTTCTACTTGATACAAATTGAAAGAAGTTTGAACCTATATCTTTTAAGAACATTCCATTTAAAATAGAAAATAATCAATTTAATTCTTCTTAGTATCAAATATTTTGAAATTCAATCCAAATAGCAACTATCCAGAAAGAATTATCTTTATTCTTTTGATCAATGTAGATTTATAAGCACATCTCTTCCTATTGAATAATGTTGGATATATTAAATAGATTCTCAAATTCAATTATGGAAAAGCTTGAGTTTCAAAAATTTCAGAGTGTTGAAGCTTTTCAATGATTAGGGATAAGCATAAGATAAACTTTATTGCTTTCTTTTGTTGAAAAATATTAATCATTTACATTCTTATAGGATATCATTTTTCCAGATTTGTTTCAAAAGATGTCATATCAAAAATATATTGAAGCAATGTATTGTATCGAGTAAAGTATACTTGAGAAGAAGATAGTTTTATATCAATTATTTTTTGAAAATAAACAAATGAAGCAAAGTATTTTTCAGATACTAATTAATTATAAGATGGTACAATCAATCCATGTAATATATGATTGGGCAAATCAATAGTTATATAAATCCTCAAAACAAAGATGGACAAATCAAGCAATATAAGTGACTTCTTTTTAAAGTTCAACAATATTTTTTTTTTTAAAATGAGTACTTAAACAACATGAATATTCAAATGTGTAAAATGATTTTTCTTGAAAAATTGTAGCTCCCAACCGATGAGGGTATCACTTGAAGATCTAAGAGGAGCAATTTTTCTTATTATCTTTCAATATAACTCAACCAGAATTTTCAATTGGAATAAGATTAAGTTTAGAAAATATCTCTTCTTCATTTTGAATTCAAAATTAATTTGGTCGATAAAATATAATTTCAATAGTGCATTTTTCTTTTTCTCAAGACCATAGATTTAAAAAGAAATACTTCTTAAATTTAGTTAAGGATCAAAAAGCTCAACAAAAGGATTTTTAGAAATCATCAAGTAAAGTATCAATTAAATTCATAAATCTACAAAGACATATTCAAGAGCACTTTTCAACTTAAAAATAGCTCTTGAATTTAGATCACATAAGATCTTTTCATCCTTCTTACGTGGACCAATTCATAAAAAAATATCATTAAAATCAATCAAATTGTATCAAATTTAGAAATTATAGTAGGATGTACCAAATATTTTGCAATGTTTGTGTATTAAAGAGTATCAAGATTAGATTTGTGGCACACTTCATTATTCTCAAATGCATGAATGCAAAGCATTTTCTCAAATACAATTAGACATAAGCATTTCAAAAATTCATCTCTTCTTTTCAAATTTAAGTGTCTACTTTTCAAAACTCATCTTGTTGTTCTCAAATTCAAATCAAAGTATTTTTGAGCGTAGAGTATTTAAGAATTCAACATCGAGACAAGTCAATATGTGAAATTCAAATCATCATCTTCTCAAAAAAAAATATCACTCATCTAAGTCCAAAGAGACATGAAATTTTTAATTTTATCTGAAATTACTTTAAGAATATAGCAGTGTTAGCCATGTTTTATGACTAAAGGATTAATTTCATTTACTCCAAAAGATTGAGATAGTAATTTGCAAGGCAAAAGAAAGAATACCAAGCAATAGAAAATATTTTGCAAAAATTATTTATCATAATATTCACTCATGCAAAGTTCATCACTAAATTATCTATTAAAACTTACTAAAGATTTTCAAAAATGAGTCAATAGAGTAAGTTCACTAGGATAAGTAAAGCATAGATAATCATTGATAATTTTATAGTACAAGTAACTTGATTTTAGTATTCCAATAATGTTTTCTTCCCTTATTTTTCATAGTAAATGTTAGAAAATTAGTGTTTTTATGTTTGTCCCTCTTTTTCTTTCAAATTGTACATATTTAAGCTTAACATTTTTCTCCCCCTTTATTTTACATGTTGAGATATTTTCAGTCAAATAGCCTTTTAAGGGCAAAAGTTTTACTTTCTCCTCCTATGTTTTATAGCCAATGCCACAAATTGAGTTGTTTTGAAATTTTCTTTTTAAGTTGTCAACAAATGATCACGATATGTATATAAGTAAATATAACAAATGATCAAATTAATTGAAGGTAGAAACAAAACTGATGCTGAACATAAGAGTTTGATGTTCATTGATTTAATAAAGGATGTTTTTAAAAGGATGTTTACAAGAATGACAAAATCAAGATGGTCAAAATGTATGACATCTATAAATAACAAAAATGGATTACTAGGGGGTACTAAAGTTCTAAGAAAATAAATCCTAGTATCCTAAGAAGAGTAGGTCGGTATATCTTTAAGAAGAAAGTTCAAGTTGACTAGATAGAGAGGGTAGTATAGTATCTCCAAATAACTGACCTTAGTCATGCATATACTTTCTCGCTAAAGTGATAGCTTGAATCAATCACATTGACTCCTTTCTAACTAATGATTGTGCCTCCATCAGATCTCATCTTATCTGCTGTGCTTGTGAAGTAAACTTTAAAATTTTTGCACAAACAAAAAGAATGATTCTAATGAAAATCCTATCAATAAATGCATTTTCTCATCTAATATACCAAATAATCAATTTGAGCTCTCTGGATGATTGATCTATGGAGGTAGAGATACTTTTGTCTAAACTATTGGATCCTCAATCCTAACATCTATTATAGGATGAGTGTAGGTATGCAAAGTAGAATCTTCTAAGAATGCACGACTAATATGAAGAAGATCCTATTGGTCATGGTAGTCACATTTCTATACTCAGCTGGTTGGCATTGACATCCTTAATGCCCTCGACATTATCTCAAGCTAACATAATGTTTAAATATATCACTACTTGAGACAATCCAAGGTACTCCTAGCATGCATCCAATATTATCAACATTCATCTCAATCTGCATGCCTTTTACTTTAAAAATTAGACTTTTAATTCTCATTTTTATGCAACCATTAAATTCTATCGCTGATCTAATGTAGGTGGGCAAATCCAAGAAGTAGATAAATTTTTAGCCCATTAATAAATATCCTTAGTGTCCGAGCTAATCTTATATCATCCAATATATTATGGACACTTCAAACTTCTGAGTCTAAATTTTTAACCCTAAATATTATGTTTTCAAAGAATTCTTGAACTGAGTTTAGATAGTGATAATTATTATAAAATACTAAATAAAAGCATTAACATAATATCATATATAATATTTATTTAAATAAATTGATATTTTTATTTATATTTTGTAGGAAATAAGCCTACCAATATGAAGAGCTCGATTTATGGGTTCCAACATAATAAATTTCACATAAATCGAAGCTAATACAAAAAAGTTATGAAGCCCAGAAGCTTTAAAGAAAAGAAAAATAAAAAAAATTAATTTCGGTGCATGGTGGATGGACCGGCTAGTCCATGGAAGAAGCACAGACCATGCAGCTCATTGCTCTCGATGAATTAGAGTGTGCCACATGGCAAACCTAGACCTTTAAGCAGTCTATGGTAATTATATCGCGGCATATAGGGATATTTCGATAATTTGCACCAGCATAGTGATTTCTGATTGGCTGCGGTCCTTATCGTGCCTGGTCCATGGCGGTCTATGGCAACAGTATTGCACGATTGGACTGTTGTCGTTGATGCCGATCGAGATCCAATGGCTGGCGATCATTCCGACTTGATTTAGGCCTCCTTAAGCACAATCCAATGGTGGAAATTCACCCAGACTACGATCCGACGGCTGAGAATCAATCCGAGGCCTGATTACATAGTTTATGGCTGATTTTTGATGGATTTTGGGCCTTTAGATCTTGATCGGATGGTCAGAATTTAATAGGGTGTTATAATTCAACCAGGACTCGGATTTTGACTCCAAAAATTGCCCTAAAATCCTGTTTTCCTCCTCTATTTAAACCCCCTTACCTCCCTAAGCCAATGAGCAAGACTCCTACACCAAAAATCATTATTTTTTCTCTTCTTTTCTCCTCTTTTCCTCTCCCTTAGCCCAAGCCTCCTTCTTCCTTCTTTCGTTCTTCATCCATGGAGCTCTGAAGATGCCGAAAGTGAGCAGATCGTCAACCATGCACGGCTAAGAAGCTGGATTCTGGGATGTAGATGAAGTCTTCTAGTATAGGTTGTAATTTTTTTTTCTTTATGTTTTATAATTTTTTTATGCAATGAATAAATTATTCTCCTATCAATCCTAAATTTTATTCTCCATGCATGAGATTTTAACATACTTTTTATTGATTGATATTTATATAGACTATGTTTATGGAGATGGATTGTGATCAGGAGACACAATCCATGCTCGATTTAATAGTTTATATTAGAGAGAATCAATAAAAGTCATGTTATTAATTTTTAAGAATTAAAGTATTGAATAATTTATGATTCTATTGAAATGGATCATGATCGAAAGATATGGTTCATGTCCAAAGAAAATAGGTTATAACCATAACTAAATTCTTAAAATAATAAATTTTTGCATTAAAGAAAATTACCACAACCCTGCTAGAAGATGGATTTGAAATTCCAGAATACCTTTAATTAAATTCAAAAATTCTAATTAATTAAGTATTTACTTTCTTTTTATTTTAGTTTTAATTTACTAAACTCTCAATTTATTCTCTTTAATCTACTTGATCTAAATTTTTGCTTTAAGAGTAAATTAAGAAATTCTATTTTTAATTATATTGAACACAACTTAGCCTTCAATCTCCGAGAAAATCGATATCTGACTCACCACTATTCTAATCTTTAGGTAGATTAGTTTTAAATTATTATTTGATGCTCTAATGACAAGCAGTCAGATAGATCAAAAGAACATGAAATTTCTTAGCCTAATCTCATAATTTTCTATACAATTAAAATTCTTTCTTGCTCTAGAAATTCAAGGATTATTTTGAAGCTTGGTCCTTCTTTCTTGTATGGGATAATGATTTGAAAAAGCCCTAAATTTTTAAATTTCTATATGAAACTTTCTCTTCCTTTATGCCAATTACTTTCGAGGTGCCATTGGAGAACAAGGACTATAAGGATAAGATGGAAATAAAAAGAAAGGTCCAATTTTGATAGGAGTGAGGTTTGAAAGCAATTATGGCTTGAGAAACATGAAAATAGAATGATAAAGTCTTGAAACATTTTCAATTAAGAAATCCATCTCAGACATAGGGGTCGAATCCTTAAAGAATAGTTTTTCTTCAAGAAATCATGAGTTGACTTCTTAATGTAGAAAATAGTTTAAGAAGTTTTGATTCAAAGTAAATATAGTCAAATTGAATTAGAATATCAATAGTAAATAAATTCAATGATCAAGAATAATATTTGATTTAGAATTTATAAATCAATTTGGGGAATCAAAAATTAATCAATTAGGAATATAATAATTCATCAATTCAAATGAGATGAACTCAAAAGGACACTAGATAATAACTCTATGAATTTTGGTTCAACTAAGAAATTTTGCAAATCCTTAAGGGTCAAGTTAAGATGCTATGCAAATCAACAACATCAAGCACACAACCTTTTATGACTAAATATCTTATCTTGATATTCTTAGTTCATGCAATTCTTTTTTTTTACAAATTTTGAGAGTTAGATATCTTATGAAAATGTCAAAATTTAATTTATAAGATTTGCACATAAATGATTTCTTATGCAATCAAACTCATTCTTATGTTTCTCAATAAAGCATAAAATGGAGAACTAAGAAAACTAGCTAAATTAAAAAGAATTATGCTCACAAGGTATTTTACAGTGCATAGTATAAAAAGCATAGTGATCAATACATTTAAGCATTAGAGCAAAATCATTGCAAATCAAGTCATTCAAATTAGAGAGTGTGATCATTATAAGCATAAATAAATCATCAAAATTAATCATTTAACCTAAGTAAATTCAACAATCAAGATGGTATGATGCGAGAGTAAGTTTAGCCTTTACAAACATCATCACTGATAGGAACGCGATGTTGTCGTTAAGACACCATGTTTATCAGTTTAATCCGACTTCTTAAAATCATTAAAAATGCGTAGATAGCAGTGAGTCGGGTCGAATCCACAGGGAAGGTAGTATTTTAGATTTGAAATCTTTGATTTTTAAAAGAAAAAAAAAAAAAAAGAGTTTTGGGATCAAAAGTGAAGTCAGAAAATAAAAAGCGAAAATTAAAAGGTGCAGGAATTTAAACTTGGTACTAAGATCTACTAGTTAGATCTTAGCATCTACTTGCAAAGCAATAATTTAAAGTGCAGAAATTAAATTATAATAAAAATAAAAAGTAAGAAATTAAAGTATAAAAATAAAATTTTTATTAATTAAAATTTTAAAATTTAAATACATAGAATTTAAAAAGAATAAAATAGCCTGATCTCTGATCTTGGATCGGCATTGGCAGAAAGATGGTGTAGAAGCCTGGCTCTTCTTCTCGGCACCCGTTGCTTCGAAGCAGCCTTTAACCCATAGCCTGGCTTCGCCCTGTACCAAAGCTTCACTTTTGATCGGAGATATTGATTTTTGGAGGCCTGGGGTCCTTTTTATAGAGCTAGGAGGGCTGGAAAGTTTGCTTCTAGGCAATGTGGGACTAATGGCCTTTGTAATCATCAAAATCTGAATAAAATTTGAATTAAAATAGCTCTGATACATCTCTGATAAATTTGATAAAATCCAGCCATTCAATAGGAATCCAACGGTCCAAAAATCATCAAAATCGGATGCAGATCAGCTCAGATCGGGTCGGATTAAATTCTGGCCGTTGGATCATGCTTGATGGAGGAAATCTGGCCGCAAATCATGCGCCTGAGAGTTTGATCACCGTCGGGAGCTTTCTGGACCATTGGATCATCGCCTGGATCGAGCGCTGCCATCCGATGGTGATCCGCATGATGTCTGTAGCTGAATCAAATTCGGAAGCAACCACAGCCGTCCGATCCTGACCGCAAACAACCACATCCGTCCGATCGCGCAATCACTGTTCCCATGGACCATGTGGATCGGCTGTACCACACACCGCAACCAATCAGCACCTCTGTTGTCGAGTGAAAAGACTAAATTACCCTTGTGAGCTGCGATAAATTTCTATAGACCCTTTAGGGGTCTAGGTCCACCACGTGGCAAGCTCTGATTCGTTGGATTTTGTTGAGCTGACGGTCCACGCCTGGATCGTAGAACGACTGATGGCTTCAACGGCTGAGTCAGCTTTGATGGCTTGGCTTGGCTTGGTGGCTCGGCTTGCGGAGCCGACTGAGCCGTTTTCTTTTTTTATTTAATTTTTATTTATTTTATATTTTTAAAAATTCATATCTTTTCATTTTAGCTTCGTTTTACTTAAAATTTATTTCGTTGTGATCAAAAAAAAATGAGCTCTTTCTATTGATAATAAAATTTTATTTTTTAATTTTTATTAATTTTTATTTTTTAATTAATTTTTTAATTAATAAAAATATGAATTTTTCAAAAATTATATATAAATTGATTAATAATTCTTAAAAATTAATATAAATTAATTAATAAATTAATACTTTTATTGGTGAATTTATGATGCTTATCACACCCCCCAACTTAAGCTTTGCTCGTCCTCGAGTAAAGAAAGAATTTAGTTTTAAATACCTTTTAACTTTAGAGTTTCGAATTTTACCTAAGCAATTTTCAAAATGGCCATTGATATTCAGTAGAGCTTAAATGAGACATATCATTGGGGTATTAATACTTATCAATAGAAAAATTAAGTAAAGAACATTAAATTTTTTCAGAACTTTTTCTAAATTATTCCACTTTTATCTCTGATTTGTCTAAACTTTCATATAGGCAGGTGTATTGCTACTTCCATCCTTCATTTATTAATTTTTATTTTTACATTTGCCCACTTTTTGATGCGAATATCATTGCTTACTTAGGCAACGGGACCCGGTTACTCGGTGGGAAACCAATATTTTTTTTTTTTTTTTTTTTTTTTTTAACGTTGTACCACTATTGAGTGTCTTAACTCCTTAAGCTTTCTATTTGATCCATGTAGCGAGTCTTGGGCCAATGACTCCCAAACCAGTTGGCTTTAGGGCACTAGGTATAGAATACCCCTCGGGCTTACTAGCTCGAATCAAATAGGCTACGAGTTAAGACTAGCTTTACAACGAGCTTCTTTGCCCTTCCCACCTTTTGATGCGAAACTCAATGCTTGCTTAGGCAAAGAGGCCCGGTTACTCAGTGAGAAGTACTTGGAAACTATTTTATTAAAATAAATTTTTATATGAAGAAATGTATAGTTACCCTACACAAGCCTATAAAAAGTAGACTTTTCTTTGATGCTAGTAGAAATAATTAGAAATGCTCCAAGAAAATTTTTTTTATGTTCTAGACTTAACTCTTTATTGAATTTTCTTAATACTTGATTCCTCAATATCTCACAGATTCTCTGATCTGTGTATCAATTTTCTTTTAAAAATGCTTAGTCTAATTCGATTCTTAAGCATAATCAGGTGTCTAAATACTAAATACTAACTTTTTTTTGAGGACTTAAAATTTTAAAATTTTTATTTTTCTCTCCCCCCAACTTAATCGACATTGTCCTCAATGGAGAAGAAAAAATAAAGGATGTAATAAAGAACATGGAAGAATACACCTAACTCAGTATATTATTTTTTTTGGTCCAGCACATGCCTTTGAAAATTTGAGCTCTCCCTCCAACTTATTCAAATTATCCTAAAAAGAAAATAAACTAAAAAAAATAAATTAGATAAAAACTAAATATTGGGTTGCCTTCCAACAAGCGCTAAGTTTACCGTCTTCAGCCAGACACAATGTAGCTCACTATCCTGTGTCGAATATTGGATTGACAAATTCCAATGGTTTTGGATTGCCAATCTCAGAAAGTTGATTTATAATCCCATTATTGATATAATTCATTGTTAATTTTAGGGATATAATTTATGATTCCATTCTCAGACCCATATGTTTATTAAGAATTTCTCCTATTTGTTTTTCTAAAATGCTCATGAATGGAGTTTTTTTAGGAGTTAAGTTTGATTCAATGGGTGCTGGAATGGTGACTAAAGGCGATTTTAATTCTGGAGGTAAATTAATGTGATCTTGCTTAAACAACTCCATTGACATTTCATTACATGCCTTTTGATTTTTATAAGAAGAACCAGCTTCTAGGGTTGAAGGGAAATAGGACATTAGGTTTATAAGTCTCGGGTAAATCATCTATTCTCTTTTTCCCTATTTCTATCTCATTTAAACTGGAACTAGCATCAGTACTAATTTCTGGCTTGGGTTCTTCTATGTGGTTAGTCTCAGTACTAACCAGTTCCTCTAAATTTTTCATTTTGGCTAGCATCAGTACTAGCCTCTCTCACCTGGTCTTGGTATGGGTCCATAAGAATCCTATAGCTTTTAAGTTCAGGAATTACTTTGGTATTCTCAAATTGGAGATTCTTAGATGAAACATTAAATTGATAATTTAATCCAGGTGGTTGGTGGTCATTAGGTGGGTTGTTTGAAATTGGTAGGTTCGGTAGTTGATCTAGTTCTCTCCTCATGTTAGACTCAACTAATTATCCTATTTGAGCTTCTAGTCTGGCGATAGATTGCTGTTGAGTTAGAATTAATTGTTGAAGTTGGTTAAATCTATCATCAGCTAGATTGGTCTGTTGAGGAGGTGGGTATGAAGGGCTGATTATAATATGATGGCTGGTTAAACTGACTAGGCTGACCATTATTATAGGCATAATTTTGATATTGGGCCTATTTTGATATTTTCAAGTAAAATTTGGGTCTGAGCCTGAGTCTGTTGGGATGTCCAAGAAAAAAATTAAAGTTACTCCAATCTGAATTATATGAATTTGAAAATGGGTCATTAATCAATTTGGAGTATCCTTGAGTAGCTTGAACTTGTTCTTGGATAAAATATGGAAACTGTGCAGTCATAGGACATTCACTTACATGATGGGTTGGACTAGCACAGATTGAATAATTCTCCTGATAATTAGAAGATGATGTGAATTGTGCAGGAGATTGTTGACCTAGGATTAGGAGTTGATCTATTTTCTGAGCAAGAAGGTCAACTTTACCTAATTTTTGGACTATTAGGTTCAGATTAGCCATTTGATTATTATGGTTGGGTTCAACTAGATCAGGTAAAGTAATTTTCTACCATATATGTATTAATGCAACCCTAATGTATTGTTCAAATAAAAATTTTAGAATTTTTTTATATATATATATTTTTTATTATTTTATTATATTAAAGATTAATTATTTTATTTATTAATTAAGTTTAATTATTTTTTTTAATATTTTTTTAGTTAGTTAAATTTAATTTTTATTTTATTTTATTTTATTTTTAGAGAGAGAAAGAAAAAGAAAGAAAGAAAAGTTCTAAAGAAGAGGTCCTAAGGAGTCCTAGAACTAAGAAGAGAGAGAAGAATTAAGTTTAATTAGGTTTGATGTTGGTTAGCAATCAAATTGGTCAATCAATCCTGACTAAGGGTTATCCTAGATCTAGACAGCTCCTAACTGCCAAGGTCACCTTCAAGCCCTCCAAGTGTAGGATTAGCCAATCAACTAGCCAGGTAAGTGTAAGGTCGGTGGGAGTCCCCCCGTTGCTTGCCTTAGACACCAATTATGCTTGGCCAGGTAAGCGAACGGAACCAATTAGAAACCACCTTCCTTCGGGCCCAGTCATCCCTGAACCACTTTCCTAGACACCAGTCAAATTGACTTATCCTAACCGGTTCAACTCTTAGGATTCCTTGTCCTATTGAGCTCGAGTTCCTAGGGTTGATGTCTAATTGATTTTAAAATTAAAGGCTTAGGTCAATGCAGGATGCTGGTTGGTTGTTTGTGGGCTAAGGAAGGGTGATCAAATCCCCACCTTATCTTGTTTAATTGGGTTGTGCCCTTAATTTGATTTAATATGAATATGCATGAAAAAAAAAAATTCAATCAAAGGGTTTTATGCAATTTAAACTAGATGCATGCAACTAATTGAATTCTGAAAGGCTTACCTTGCTTCCAGCAATCACCAAAAAAAATAAAAAAATAAAAATAAAAATAAAACTAATATGATGCATGCTCTAAACAGTTAGAGTTTCTAATCTTATCATGAGACTTTTAATTAGATTTAAATGAATATTTTTTTAAATTAATTTAAAAATAAAATAAATAAATAAATAAATAAATAAAAAGGAAAGAGTACTAGGGTTAGAATTGATCTCACCAAGCAAAACTCCTGATTCTTTTTGTTCTTTAATCTCTTTTTCTGTAAAATAATAAAAAAAATTAGCAAGCAATATTTATAAGAAAGTAAAAATTTTATTTATAATTTATTTACAAAAAAATCAAAGAGATCAAAAATTTAATGTCCGTGCCTTCCCCGGCAACGGCGCCAAAAACTTAATGCATTTGCCGAAATTATTTTTAATAAATCAAAGAAATCAAAATCAAAAATCAAAAAAACTTTCCCGGCAATGGCGCCAAAAACTTGATAGGATGCATTTGCTAGAATTATTTTTAATTTATTTAAAATAAATCAAAGAAATCAAAATCAAAAATCAAAAATAATCCTCGGCAATGGCACCAAAAACTTGATAGGAACGCGATGTTGTCGTTAAGACACCGTGTTTATCAGTTTAATCCGACTTCTTAAAATCATTGAAAATGCGTAGATAGCAGTGAGTCGGGTCGAATCCACAGGGAAGGTAGTATTTTAGATTTGAAATCTTTGATTTTTAAAAGAAAAAGAAAAAAAAAAGAGTTTTGGGATCAAAAGTGAAGTCGGAAAATAAAAAGCGAAAATTAAAAGGTGCAGGAATTTAAACTTGGTACTAAGATCTACTAGTTAGATCTTAGCATCTACTTGCAAAGCAATAATTTAAAGTGCAAAAATTAAATTGCAATAAAAATAAAAAGTAAGAAATTAAAGTGCAAAAAATAAAATTTTTATTAATTAAAATTTTAAAATTTAAATACATAGAATTTAAAAAGAATAAAATAGCCTGATCTCTGATCTTGGATCGGCATTGGCAGAAAGATGGTGTAGAAGTCTGGCTCTTCTTCTCGGCATCCGTTGCTTCGAAGCAGCCTTTAACCCATAGCCTGGCTTCGCCCTGTACCAAAGCTTCACCTTGATCGGAGATATTGATTTTTGGAGGCCTGGGGTCCTTTTTATAGAGCTAGGAGGGCTGGAAAGTTTGCTTCTAGGCAATGTGGGACTAATGGCCTTTGTAATCATCAAAAATCTGAATAAAATTTGAATTAAAATAGCTCTGATATGTCTCTAATAAATTTGATAAAATCCAGCCATTCAATAGAAATCCAACGGTCCAAAAATCATCAAAATCGGATGCAGATCAGCTTAGATCGGGTCGGATTAAATTCTGGCCGTTGGATCACGCTTGATGGAGGAAATCTGGCCACAAATCATGCGCCTGAGAGTTTGATCACCGTCGGGAGCTTTCTGGACCGTCGGATCATTTCCTAGATCGAGCGCTGCCGTCCGATGGTGATCCGCATGATGTCTGTAGCTGAATAAAATTCGGAAGCAACCACAGCCGTCCGATCCTGACCGCAAACAACCACATCCGTCCGATCGCGCAATCACTGTTCCCATGGACCGTGTGGACCGGCCGCACCGCACACCGCAACCAATCAGCACCTCTGTTGCTGAGCGAAAAGACTAAATTACCCTTGTGAGCCGCGATAAATTTCTGTAGACCCTTTAGGGGTCTAGGTCCACCACGTGGCAAGCTCTGATTCGCCGGAATTTTGCTGAGCTGGCGGTCCACGCCTGGATCGTGGACCGACTGATGGCTTCAACGGCTGAGTCGGCTTTGATGGCTTGGCTTGGCTTGGTGGCTCGGCTTGCGGAGCCGGCTGAGCATTTTCTTTTTTTATTTAATTTTTATTTATTTTATATTTTTAAAAATTCATATCTTTTCCATTTTAGCTCCGTTTTACTTGAAATTTATTTCGTTGTGATCAAAAAAATAAGCTCTTTCTATTGGTAATAAAATTTTATTTCTTAATTTTTATTAATTTTATTATTTTTTAATTAATCTTTAATTAATAAAAATATGATTTTTTTTAAAATTATATATAAATTGATTAATAATTCTTAAAAATTAATATAAATTAATTAATAAATTAATAATTTTATTGGTGATTTTATGATGCTTATCAATCACCCATCCATCCAAAGCATCCATTTTTAAGAATTGACTCTTTTCATGCCCTTGGATGCTTGGCATACCTGCAAAAATTATTTTCTAATTTTTGGTACCCAAGCTATCTTGGATCTATTAGGGTTAGGGCATATAATTTCTTTTGGAATCCAAATTTGTTTAACAAAATTATGACCATTTTTAATAATATTACATTCAAAAATTTTGTGGCCTACTTTATTATATTTGAAACAAACTATGGAATGATCTTTAGATAAATGTTTTCCAAACATATCCTTAACAAATTTTTATTTTTCTAAAGGATTAAAATCAATTTTAGCTTTGTGGAAAATGGATTTTTGACTTTTCAATATTAATTGTAGCTTTTCATAACTAAATGTGAACTTTTCGACAATTAGCTTTAATGTTTCAATTTCTTTTCTAAGTTTACCATTTTCATCCATTAGATATTTTTTAGATTTCAAAAGAATTTATTTTTCTTCATCTAACATTTTTTTTTCCTTTGAAAGGTCATCTTTTTTCATCAAAATCTTATTCTTTTCTTCATATAAAGATAAATTTAAATTTTTAAGCTCCTTATTGAGCTTAACATGTTCTTCAACTAAAGATTTTTCATATTTGAGGTATATTTCTTTATCTTTAGCCAAAGTATCTTTTTTTCTTAAAATATCTTCTTTTTCTAATAAGAGTTTACTCTTTTCATCAACTAAAGAAGATTAGACTTTTTAAGCTCCTTATTTTTTAGTCTTAATTTCTTAAATTCATCCATTGAGTCATTAAAGGCTTTATATAATTCATCAAATGTAAAGTTGGAAGAATTTTTAAGATTTACCTTATTTTCATTAGCCATGAAGCAAAGATTGGGGATACCTTCTTTCTCCTTCTCATTTTTCTCTTTTTTTCCTTGCTCCCCCTTATTCAAAGCATTCTTTCTTTTGTGTTTCTTCTTCTTCTTCTTCTTCTTCTTCTTCTTTTCTTCATCCATATGATCATTGAGGCATAGGTTGGGGTAAGCTTTATTCTCTTCATGGGAGCTCGATGTTTTTTTTTTATTTTCTCTTCCATAAGTCATTTTTAATTTCTCTCAAACTTTCTTTACTGAATTACAAGAAGAAATTAGATTGAACTCATTTTTATCTAATGATCAATAAAGCATATTTAAGACCTTAGCATTTAGTTGGATTGTTTCTTCATCATCAAACAATGCATTATGTGTATATGGACCATTGATTATAATCTTTCATAAATTATAATCATGTGATTGTATGAAGATTTTTATTCTAGCTTTCCAATATGTATAATTTGATCCATTTAATAGTGGGGGTCTATCTATAGAATATCTTTTATTAAACAAAAATTCTATGTGGGTTGCCATGATCTTTAACTCAAGATCGCTAGGTCAACAAATAATATTAGAGCACCTACTCTGATACCACTTATTGCCTAAAATGTAGCAACCCAAGGGGGGGGGGGGGTGAATTGGGTTGCTTAAGAATAATTTAAATCAAATTAAAGTTTAAGCAAGTATGTGCTTCTATTTAAGCTAAGTTGTGTATTTGAGATGTATTTAATGCAAGCAACAACGAAATCATGATATAATTAGGGCTATGCAAGAATTTAATCAAGATAAGCAAAAATTAAAAGTACACAAGACAGGAGAAAAAAGACATAATATAAACATAAAATAATTTATAGTCGTTCGGTGCACCCTCGCACCTATATCCACTCTCCAAGAGTCCCTTAGGAATTCGACTATAATCTCTTGACTATAGTGTGTTTGTTTTAACCCAAGATCATAAACAAACCTAGTTAGTTTTTTAGGATCATCAACCATAACCTTACATCGATAGTTTTCGGACTCACTATCAACCCAGTTGGTTTTCTAGATCACTAACCATAATTTTACACCGATAGTTTTTCAGGCTCACTATCAACCTAATTGATTTTTTGGGCTCATCAACCAAAAACTACACAATGTCTAATTCTTGGCTTGGACAAGCCTTCACCCCATGTTTCTTTCCTCCAAAGAAACTTGTAACCAAATCAAAATACAAAGATAAGTAATTTAAGCATAAAACTATAAACCATAAATAAACTCTTTTGATGCACCAAGAAGAGGTTGATTGATTGGCTCTTTTGAAGCTTGAGAGGATGCTGGAGATGATGGTGAAGATGGCTCTTGAAAGCCCTTTGAAATCAGTACTTGGTTCCTCTCTTTTCTCTCTTGTTTTGATGTGCAATGAATTTTACTCAAATCTAAAATATTTTCTCTTTAAAATCTCTTAATCTTCTTTTCTAAATATTTCTCTAGCCTTTTATAGTCTCGAAGATGGCTGGAAAAGGAGTTTTGGCCATTGGAAGGGCTGATCTAGCCATTGGAGTGAAAAATAAGCCATTAGGAATAATTCTACACACCTCAGAAAATTCTGTAGAACTAGCCATTGGAGCTCGAGTTGAAGCTCAATTTGACTCGTCCCTCTTCTCGAGCTTGAGTTGAAGCTCGAGTCGACATGAGCCTCGGCTCAAGACCTGTTACTTTGCTCGTTCCTCCACTCTAGAGTTCTAGCATGAAATTCATACTTTTTGTATTTTACTGAGACCTCAGCTCGTGGACCTCGAGTCAACTCGAGCCTCCGCTCGAGACCATACTGAACTTTGCTTTAAAATTGTCATTCTCTATCTTTTTTTCTGAGACATTAACTCGAGAATCTCGAGTTGAGTCAAGCTTCCACTTGAGACCATGCCATCTAAAATTTTTGTGTGCCAGCTTCATATCAGCTCGAGCTGAATAACGAGCTAAATAATGAGTCGACTCGAGGGCTTTTATGCTGAAAATTTCTGTCTTTCTATTTAAGGGGCTTTTTATCTTGAACTTTTGAGAACTTCTTCCACCTTGATTTTTATGGTCTTTTCAACTATTAAGGCTTCCAAAAATTTATAGTTTGAGCTCTATTTGATCATTAATCATCATCCTTTTAAAAGAATTCTTTTATAAAAAATTTCTTCATTTTAAACACCTAAAAAATCCTACATTCATTTATGAACATATGATTAGTATGATAATCACTTAATGTTTTATAATCATCAAAATCAATCATAGGGTCAACACTATAATATTATCCTATAGGATGGAAGACAAGCAGACTCTTGTCCAGTGGATGGACTGGACGCCCATGATGACCTATCTGAAGAAAGGGGGAGACCCATCAAAGACCTGGAGGATGTTCCTTTGAATGTTGGGAATAAAGTGCACACTATAAAGGTCAGCTCAAATCTAAAAGGAGAAGTTAGAAAGCAGCTCATCATCTTCTTGCAAAAGATTGTTGATGTCTTCACTTTGGTGCTTGCAGACATGCCTGGGGTTGATGCAGAAGTAATGGAGCATCATCTAGGTCTGGACCTTAAACGTCGGATAGTAAAGCAGAAAAAGCATAGTTTTACATTAGAAAGATAGAAGGCTATAATGGACGAGATCGACAAGCTCCTCAAGATAGGGTTCATCTAGGAACTGCTCTATCTGGATTGGATTGCAAATATCATCCTTGTTAAAAAAGCAAATGGCAAGTGGAGGATGTGCATAGACTTCATAGACTTAAATACAGCTTGCCTAAAAGAGAGCTACCCTCTGCCCATGATTGACCAACTGATGGATGCAACTTCAGGCCATGAACTCTTCACCTTTATGGATGCCTTCTCTAGATATAATCAAATCTGGATGGCACCAGAGGATGAGGAGAAAACTGCTTTTATCACTAACCATGGTCTTTATTGTTACAAGATCATGCCCTTTAGGCTTAAAAATGTTGGAGTAACTTATCAGTGCCTGGTAAATAAGATCTTCAAGGAGTAGTTGGCCCCAATATGGAGGTCTACGTTGATGACATGCTTGTCAAAAGTTGATCCTTTTCAGATCACATTATCGATCTTGAGGAGACCTTCAGTATGCTCTAGAAGTACAAGATAAAGCCAAATCCTACAAAATATGCCTTCGAAGTAACTTCAAAAAAGTTTCTGGGGTTCATGATATCAAGACACGTCATTGAGGCCAATCCAAAAAAAATTAAAGCCATCCAAGAGATAACCACTATAAAAATAATAAAAGAAGTTCAATGCCTCATAGGCAAAGTAGCAGCCTTGAATCACTTCATTTTAAGATCGATGGAGCGCTGCATGCCCTTCTTCCAAGTACTCAAATAGCCTAAGAACTTAACTAGACTCCTAAAGCTCGAGAGGAAAGTATGAAGAAGTACTTGGAAAAGGTAAGGAGCTTGATCTTAGTCTTTAATAATTTTGATATCCAGTGAATCCCTAGGGTAGAGAACACTAAAGCCGACCTAGTCTCTAAGATAGCCACCTTAGCCTCAAATGAACTACCAAAAGAAGACCTTTTTGAAGTCCTACAGCACCCGAGTTTGGAAGAGCCCTAGGAAATAATGCAAGTTGATCATGAGCCTAGCTGAATCGATCCATTGATTGCTTATCTTAGGAATAGAATTCTTCTTAGAGATCATAAAGAAGCTCGGAAGTTAATAAATCAAGCTTTCCACTATATTTTATATGAAAATATGCTGTACAAGAGATCATACTCCCTACCACTCCTCAAATATCTCCGATCTTCGAAAGCCGACTATGCCTTGAGGAAAGTTCATAAAGAAATTTGCAGAAATCATTTGGGGGCGAGGTCCTTATCACATAAGTTATTCCATCGGGGATACTATTGGCCAATAATGCACCAAGATGTGATGGATTATATGAGAAAATATGATTGGTGTTAGAGAAATGCAAATATTCAGAGATGGCTGGCTTCACAGCTCACACCATTGGGTGCTCCTTGGCCATTTGCATAATGGAGGATGGATATACTTGGACCTTTTTTCATAGCATCTAGACAGCAAAAGTTTCTGCTAGTGGTAGTAGACTATTTCACTAAGTTGGTTGAGGCTGAACCTTTGACAAAGATCACTAAAGCCAAAGTGCAGGACTTCTTCTGAAAGTCAATTGTTTGCAGGTTTGGTCTACCTCAAGCACTAATCATTGATAATGGATGTCAGTTCGCAGGTATAAAGTTTGTTGAGTTTTGCGAAGATTTCAATATATCTCATCACTTCACATCAGTAGCTCATTCGCAAATAAATGGTGAGGCAGAAGTAACTAATAGAACTTTGCTTCAAGGAATAAAGGCAATACTTGAGAGGGCAAAGGGCACATGGATAGATGAACTTTTTCATGTGCTCTAGGCTTACCGAACTATCCAAAGATTGCCTACTAGAGAAACCACCTTTGCACTAGCCTTTGGGATAGAAGCAGTTATTCCAGTTGAACTTCAGCTTTCTTCAATGTAGGTTGAGGCCTTTAATGAAGGAAGTAACTCACAGGATCTCATAGCAAATCTTGATCTATTAGAAAAAAAGTGAGAGAAAGCTCAAATCTGAACGACAGCTTACAAGCAAAGAATATGTTACTACAATAACTCCAAGATCAGGAGCAAGATATTCAGAATAGAAGATCTAGTGCTCCGGTGAGCGGATGTTTTGCAACCTCGAAACTAAGGAAAGCTCATCCCGAATTGGGAAGACCCCTATGAAGTCACGAAAATAGTCCAACTGGGGACATACTATCTAAAGAAGCTCGGAGGGCCAGCACTCCCACGACCTCGGAGAACTTGAGAATATATTATCAATAATCTTTCCTCAATAAAACTTCCTTATTTTCAATTCTCTTGTTCTTTATCGCAAAGTTATATGATGGTAGAAAATGACTTAACCGAATTTCATCCTTCAACAAAGATAAAGACCTTCAGTTATTTAAGATAGGAGGAGGGGAGAGGCCCTTTCAGTGGTTCTTTTGTGCCCCAATGACTTTATTAGGGACAGGAGGAGGACCTCGTCCTAACAAAGGTAAAGACCAACCCCATTAGGAATAGGAAGACCTCATCCTGATAAGGGGATAAGGTAATGGCTGATCATATCAGGAATAGAAGGAGAACCTCATCCTGATATGGATAAAAATCTTTGATTATTTAAAATAGGAGGGGAGAGGCCCTTTCAATGGCTCTTTTATACCTCAATGACTTTGTTAGGGATAGAAGGAGGACCTCATCCTAATAAAGATAAAGATCAACCCCTTCAGAAATAGGAGGACCTCGTCCTGACAGGGGGATAGGATAAAGGCCGATCGTGTCAGAAATAGAAGAAGAATCTCATCTTGATATGGATGAGGACCTTCGATTATTTAAGATAGAAGGATGGGAGAGGCCCCTTCAATGGCCCTTTTATGCTCCAATGACTTTGTTAGGGATAGGAGGAGGACCTCATCCTAACAAAGGTAAAGGTCAATCCCGTTAGAAATAGGAGGAGGATCTCATCCTGATAGAGGAACAAAGTAAAGGCTGACCATGTTAGGAACAGGAGGAGAACCTCATCCTGACATGGATGAAGACCTCCAATTATTTAAGATAGGAGGAGGGGATAGATCCTTTCAATGACTTTTTATGTCCCAATGACTTTGTTAGGGATAGGAGAAGGATCTTATCCTAAAAAAGATAAAGGCCAACCCCATCAGAAATAGGAGGAGGACCTCATCCTGAAAGGGTGACAAGGTAAAGGCTAACCGTGTCAAGAACAGAAGGAGAATCTCATCCTGAGATCTTCGGTTATTTAAGACAGGAGGGGGAAGAGGCCCTTGTAATGGCCCTTTTGTGCCCCAATGACTTTGTTAGGGATAGGAGGAGTATCACGCCCTAACAAAGGTAAAGGGAAACCCCATCAGGAATAGCAGGAAGATCTCATTTTGACAGGAAGATAAGGTAAAGGCCGATCATGTCCAAAATAGGAAGAGAACCTCATCCTGACATGGATGATGATCTATAGTTATTTAAGACAGGAGTAGGGGAGAGGCCTTTTCAACGATCCTTTTGTGCCCCAATGACTTTATTAGGGATAGGAGGAGGACCTCATCCTAATAAAGATAAAGGTCAATCCCATCAAGAACAGGAGAAGGATCTCATCCTGATGGGGGACAAGATAAAAGTCGATCGTGTTAGGAGTAGGAGAAAAATCTCATCCTAATATGGATGAGGATCTTCAATTATTTAAGATAGGAGAAGGAGAAAGACCCTTTTAATGGTCCTTTTATCTTTCAATGACTTTGTTAGAGATAGGAGGAGAACCTCGCCCTAATAAAAATAAAGTTCAATCCCATCAGAAATTGGAGGAGGATCTCATCCTAATAGGAAGACAAGGTAAAGACCGACGGTGTCAAGAATAGGAGGAGAACATCGTCCTGACATAGATAAAGACCTTAAGTTATTTAGGATAGGAGGAGGGGAGAGGCTCTTTCAATGATCTTTTGATGCCCTAGAGACCTTGTCGGGAATAGGAGAAGGACCTCATCTTGACAAAAGAAAATGCCAACCATTCCAAAAATAAGAGGGGAACCTTGTCCTAATGCGGATAAGGACCTATGGCTACCTAAGACAGGAAGAAGGCATTTTTCGATGGTTGTTTTGTTAAAAGATGAGGTGAAGGAAGTGGAGAAACCAATGGACAACAAATCCATGCAAGACACAGAGACAATTAAAGAAAATATGATTCTATTAAAATTGAAGTTTATTATAAAATAAAGGTCTGCAAGACCATGTACAAGAAAAGGTAAAATGGACAAAGTTCTAAGAAGGATCCGATTCTTTGAACCTTGGATTGCTGAACCATTCCATCGCCAAAGATTGCCTCAAGCTAGTAATCTCTTCTTCGAGTTTCTTGCTTTTCAACAGACTCTCTATGAATAACTTATCAACCCATCAAAAATTATCTTTGGACTCTTGCAACTATCTTCTTAGAACCTCTGACTCAGCCTCTGCATCCTTAATAGCTTGTCATTCATAAGTCAATTGGATCATCAGCTATTGAAACTCGATCGATTCTTTTGCATATGTTGCTGATAGGGTCTCCAAAGAATTTCTTAAGGAAAGAAGCTTATTTGATTCTTTGTTCAAGCTGGCCTCCACCCTCTCCACCAATTGCTTTTTAAGACCAACTATCTTCTCGTCCGCCTTTCGAAGTTGCTGCTAGAGACTGGTGATTTCATTACTCCAATCAAGTTCATAACTCTTGTATGAA
Organism: Cocos nucifera; assembly: GCA_006176705.1. NCBI lineage: Eukaryota > Viridiplantae > Streptophyta > Magnoliopsida > Arecales > Arecaceae > Cocos > Cocos nucifera. The sequence goes on from QRFJ01000131.1 coordinate 300,897, forward strand.
ACTTTAGCAGCGTGAAGTTGACTTTGAAGTTCTGAGAATCTCTTGGACCAATCTCAATCGGATTCCTCTCGACTGGTAGACCACATCGAGCTTCCCTCCAATAATTGAATTTTTTGCTTTGCCACATTTAGTTCGACTTCAAGGGAGCAAGCTTTAGTAATTAAAGTTCAGGACTTCTTACTTGCATGCTTCTTGACTCCCTCGAGCTCTTCATTCTACTGGAATTACTTGGTATTATATTCTTTGAATAGTTGTCTGGATGATTGATGCAAGCGGCTAATTTTAGTGGTGGCATCGGCATAGTTCTTCTCTGATTTTTTAAGCTTATCCTTAGTCTTCTTTAATCTTTTTTTAAGATGATGAACCTCCCTCCTTAGGCTCTTTATGTGGATCTTCAAAGGAACATCTTGAGGAAGGGGGTCAGCTTCAACAAGAGACTGCACTTGGAAGCATGAGAACATCACCACATAGATTTCATAGAAGAAAAAAATTCGTTCTCAAAATAAACTTGTCTTCATTGATCAAAACATTTTTAGTAGATAAAGAAAACAAATGAAAAGAAAAAATACAAATTAAGAGGTCTCAAACCTCTGGAGAGTTGATGAGGAGTCTGATGTAGCATTAGTCGATCTCGATTCTTTGGCAGTAGGCTCGTCAGGAAGGAGATCGACCGCGTCAATGGATGGTTCTGCTTCATCTTCGAGAGCTCCTCCATATAAGAAATTAAGATCAAGCTCGAAAAACTTGCTGGCCATCCGGTTCTCTTAGAGCTCAAAACCATTGTTGAAGGCCTCTTAGCCAAATGTGACATTTAGGTCTCTCATTTCGAAGGAGACCTTGAACTCCTCTATCACCCAAGCCGTCGCCTTCAAGATCTGCTTCGAGATCTACTCCTTTAATTCAGCAGTCTCGACTTCTGCCTTTCTGCTCTGCTCTTCTTCTAGGCCCAAAGTGGTCTTCAACTCCACTGATGTTTCTTTGTCCTTGCGAAGCTCTTCTTAGAGATCTTCGACCTCGATAGATTTTTTCTTCAAATAGCAGTCAACCTCATCTCTTTCCTTAATTAGGCACTCAACCTCGACCTGATGATCTTCTTGGGCCTTCACTTGCTCTGGCTTTAAGCAGTTTAGCAATTTGATATAGCCAAGCAGTTGGTGGCCTATATGTTAAGAAAAAAATATAATAATATGTATATATGATGATGAAGAAAGTTGTACGGATGAGGAATTTAAAGAGAAAGAGAAGGATGAAGTAACTACCTATAAAAAGGATCTGAGTGAATCCCAAGCATCGACAATCCTGTCTATGACCTCAGGTATGGTAAACCCGTCAACCAAGCCCTTGTCGATTTCATGATTGTTAAAGGGGTTCTTCCCTAACTCTTTGTTGGAGCTATTGGGCCTGTTGCGGTGGACCTTCTTCTGGGACTTTCTCAGAGCCCTTTTGGTCTTCTTCTTCTCCGCCTCCTTCTTTCCTCCAGTAGGAGGCTCTAGGATTTAGGCCTCGATAGAAGGGCTTGGTGGCATTGAAGATCCGACGACCTCGGCTATGGCATTGAACTTGGTGGCAGAAGGAACTTTGACTACTGGGGCAACTTTGGGGGCATCCATGGTGCTGATGGGAGCCATAGAGCTCGAAACACCAACCCTCACCATTTTTGAACTCTCGCCTGGTACCTTTCCTTTCTTCTTGCTAGCCGAGAGCCCCCTCATGAGCATTTTGACCACCTGGGTGTCCATTTTTACAGTAAAGAAAAGAATAGTATGATCAAAGAGAAGAAAGAAGAAGAAGAGGGTAACCCACCACCTTCAACCGTATACCTGCTAGATTCATAGGGCTGAGGCCAAGGTTAAACAGAGTTTATTCTTTTATTAGCTCGAACAAAGGGAGAGTTTGGTAATCTTTACTTTTACTAACTAACTTCCGATCCTCTTTTACTAGTTTTGGAGCTCGATGGACTGAATCTCATAATTTTTTTCAAGGTGGGAGTCCTAAGTATAAGATCGGGTAAGAAATAAAGATGATATTCTCTTTCCAATTTTAGATAGAAAAGGAGGCACCCTTGAGCAAGCCGTTCTTATCGAACTAGGATAAAATATACCACCAATCCTTTGCAGTAGGATGATGCTTTAAAGTAAAGTAAGTTCGAAAAAGTGAAATGGTGGGCTGAACATCGATGAATATGTAGAGAACAAGGAATCCTATTATGAACCTAAAGTGGTTCAGCACTACAGAAGCGAAGGAGATATTTAGAAAACAAAAAAGTACTACAACAAAGGAGGAAAGAGGGAGCCTTAGTCCAGCACGGAAGGCCTCCAAATACAAGCAAAACCGATCTAAAGGAGGGGCGCAAGCTCGGCCACTTGGTCCAAAAAGTTCTAACTCATACTTGCAGGCATCCCATACTAGATCCTAATTAATGACAAATCTTTAGTGGTTAAGGAATAAGGGATGGTTCTTGGTATGAACTTTGGCCGAGGTGCTCCCCTAAGTTTAGCTTTCATTTTGGTCTTGAGGTTTTGGGGGTTTGGATCAATCGGGCTTCTAGAACCGCTAGGCCAAGAATCTTTAGATGACATTCAAATTATATTAAATCTAGAAAATCTTCAAAAAACTCAGGAAAAAGAGGCGATGGAAACCCAGAAAAGAAATATGGTAAAACCCACCCAGAAAAGCTTGAAGAGATTCTAAAAAATATGAGAAAGCCAAAAATCAAGAGGATAAGGATGAGGGACTGACCTAGGTTGATCAAAAAACTTGAGGAGAAGATCAAAAAGATGAGGAATAGTTGAGAAGAACACCAATGACGAGAGACATTATGAAGGAATGGAAGCAATAAGGACAGGACGCTCGGGGCAATGGGAATTAGAGGAAGAGTAGGAAGAAGCGGCGCAAATGAAGGTGAGAAGCCATGGGAGAAGAAGAAGTTTAAATAGAATAACAAATCCAGAAGAAGTTATGATTGTAGGACATTTCAACCAACCTTAACTCCTTACACATCCCACTCACACCTACCGCTTGATGAGATAATAATTAGGCCATACTTAGAGCTCCATGCCGGATAAGTTTTCAAGAGAATTTGTCCCTTCAGGTCATTTGACATTAAACTTTGGCATCAATTCAAAAAAAGACAAACAAATTTATTCCCTGAGAGTGGAAAACTGCTAAAGAACTTCGACCTCAGCAACTTTTCCGTACTCTCTTCATTCGAAATTCGAACTTGAGAGTAGGGGGACAAGTGTTGGAAAAAAAAAACTCTATCGAAGTCTTTGGCCAAAGTCTTTAGCCACCGACCTTCCATTGGAATTCATCGATCCCCTCAAGCATTGATCTCTCTCACCCATTTCTATACTTAGTTTAAATTCTATGCGCTTTGATCTTTAAAATTTGAAAAACCTAGTTCACCTATTCTCTTGAGTTATCTATCTAGCAACAAATGGTATTAGAGTGTGGTACCTTAGTTTCTTTTTGATCTAACAATCAATAGTTAAAGATTGGATAGCAGCTTAAATTGGAATGTCTCTTACCAAAGGGCAATTAACAAATATACCTCATTTATTTAATAAAAAAACTATATATATTTGAAAGCATGCATACACATTTTCATCCAAAAACTTTATTCTCAGGAGTATATAAATCAATGGCCTACATACACCCGCAATCAGGGCAGATGGCATTGTCCCTTTTAAATCCCAAAAAAGATTAGAATGACCTAGATAAGAAAATTGCCAAGCTCAAAGCAAAGGTCGTGAATGTTTTTTTTTTTATTCTTTAGATGTAAATGAATTCAATAAAATTCTACTTATATTTTAGCTAAAAAAATAGATCTAAAAGATAATTTATGGTTTAATTTTTTATTATGTCCTATTTTCTATTATGAGATTAGCAAAAGGATTGTTGTTTCTGAAATGAGATGATCCATTTGTGAAATGAGTCAACCCATTTAGTGAAAAGAAAATAAAATCTTTCAAAATTTAAAAATTATTTTCAAAATATCAAACTCCAACCCATTAGTCTAAAAACTTAATTAAAATAATTAAATTTTTAAAGATTCTAAGTCATAAGCATAAGCTATGGATTAAAGGGTTAGATGAATTAGGTCCATTAATTAGGTTAGACCTAAGGTTAGTTAAAGAATGGATTAATTTAGAGTAATTGATCAAATCTAACCAAGTATTGAATTAGATTAGGTCAAGGACACTCTAGACTCAACTTCAGTAGTTGTAATTGAATGAGTCCATGTCTTTAACTAGACCAAGATGGACTTGATTCATGGCTAAGCGATCTAGTACAAAATTACTAAGTTGATCAGATTAAATCTAATTAACCGATTGGTGTCTAAGATAAGTTTGGCAGTTTAGTTTAGTGGTTTTTAATTGGGAGCTACTCGCATAGATTCAGTTTTTGATGAGTTAATGGCATATCTCTTCCATTGATCTCACTTACCTGGTCGACATGGTAGATTAGAGTTTGATTAGATCATTTGGTGATTTGAGCTGACCTATGTCACTATGAATTAGTTTGACTAATTTCAATCAGTAAGATTGAATTAGGTCCCCATGGACCTAAATTGATCCTAGTCCTAACCTATTGACTTGGTGAAGTCACTGGGAGAAATTAGTTCATGTCTTTTTTATCCTTAAATCATAAGTAACCTAAATCCTCTAAATTATTAGGTCCTTAATGACTAAGTTATGGGGATAACCAAGTCATAGCCTCTCATTAAGGTGAATAGTAATGAGTCTAATTTTTTGGATGAACATTGGAGGTGCCTAACACCTAGTGTTCATCTAGATATTGGAATTACTGTCCATCATATGATGATTAGGTTGTACTCTCTTAATGGTGATCAGGTTAGCCAGAGCCTACCTCGAGCCTGGTCATCATTGGTTTCATGCATCGAATTCAATCATGTTAATGGTTGGACCTAACCAAACCTTTTCAGTGGAGGCCAAAGCCTATTGAATTGGCCTCTAGGATAAAATCTAATTACTAAAAATTATTTGGAGAAATAATTGGTTGTGAACCTACCTGTAGATACACACGGGTTAGTCAGAGCCTACCTTGGGCCCATCTGTAGTCTATATGGATTTCAGTACCGACTAAGGAGTTAGTGTAATTTCTCGAATTGGAGGTAGAGGCTATCAATTCGCTAAAAATTATGGGAGGACCTTTAGACTAAAGTTTAAGTTTTTAGGATTAATTAATTTAAGTACTAATAAGGTTTCATATTTTTTTATAGATAAATAGAATGGCTAGTATTAGTCTGCTCCGTTCACTATTGGATAGTGGTAAGCATTTAGGACCTAAGAATGAGGAGTCTAGTATTGACCCTAATCAGGCAGACCTGAAGAGGAATTATCCTCTTGATCCGAATAGACTGAATAGGAAAAATCAGCAAGTGGTTGCTGATCAAGGCTATTATATGATAACATCTTACAATTTTTTCGTTTGTGATACATCTATCTGGGTATTAGATACTGAAAGTTTGATTCATATATGCAATTCGTTGTATGGACTTCGAATTGGTAGAAAGTTTCAGAATGGTGATAGGTTCCTGAATGTTGGGGGATGGAAGTAAAGTTTCAGTCCTAGCATTGGAAACTCTTGAGCTATTTTTCAAAGATAAAATTATCATTTTAAGTGATTGTCACTATTGTCCATCTTTTATGATGAATATAATATTTGTTGGGCTTTTGCCCCAGGATGGTTATTGTTTGTCAATAAAAAAAATTACTGTAATATTATTATGAATAACATTACTGTAATATGAGAATAATTAAGAAATGATATTTATATTTTATCATAGTCTATTAGTATAATGTACACGTCAAACAAACGCCCAAAGCTAGATCATGTCTCCGATGCCTATCTTTAGCACTATAGGCTCGATCGTATAAACAAGAATAGAATAAATAGGTTAGTCAAGGAGAATATCCTTGACATCGATAATTGCAAATCATTAAATATTTATGAGTCATGTCTACTGGGTAAGATGACCAAATCACCTTTTATTGAAAAAGGTGAATGGGCCACTAAGCTTCTGGGTCTAGTACATACTGATGTATATGGACCCATGAACATATGTGCTAGAGGTGGGTTCTACGACTTCATTACATTTACTGACGACCAATCTAAGTATGGGTACGTCTATCTTATGAAGAATAAATCTGATTCATTTGAAATATTCAAATGATATCGAAATGAGAGAAAAATAACTTAGAAAGAGTATTAAAACTCTTCGATCAGATCGAGGAGGTGAATACCTTTCCAACAAGTTTTTGATGTATCTAGCAGAGAATGGGATTCTCTCACAATGAACCCCTCCTAGAAGACCACAGCATAATGGTGTATTAGAAAGGAGGAATCGAACCTTGTTGGACATGGTTCAGTCCATGATAGGGTTTTCGAGTCTATCGATTTTATTCTAGGGTTATGATTTAAAGATTGCTTATTATATTTTGAACACTATTCCGAGCAAGTCTGTTGAAAAGACTCCATATGAGATATGGACTGACCGTAAGCCGACACTCTGTCACTTTAGAATTTGGGGATGTCCGACTTATGTTAAATATTTGCAGCCAAAAAAGCTTGGACCTAGGTCCGATAAATGCTTGTTCATAGGATACCCCAAGAAAACTAGGGGTTATTACTTCTACCTTACTGAGGAATAAAAAGTATTCATTAGTAATAGGATAGTCCTTTTAGAAAAGGAGTTTCTTATGGAAGGAACAGCTACCTCTAATGTTGAGCATGGTAAAGTTTGATAGGTAGAAGAACCGACATATTCTAGTGAACCTAAAAAGCTAGATTTGATAAGATCAAACCCAGAGCCCATTGAAGAGACACTTTTAAGGAGATTAGGTAAAGTATCACGTCAACCAGATAGATACTATGATTTCTTGATCTGGGATGGTGATCCTATTAAACTTGATGAAAATGATGAGGATCTGATCACCTACATGGATGCTATGTAGTGGTCCGACTCTGATAAGTGGCTGGAAGCCATGAAGTCCGAAATGGAGTCCATGAAAGTCAAAAGTATATGGACACTGGTTGATCCGCATGAAGGGGTAAAACCCATTGGGTGTAAGTGGATTTTCAAAAGAAAAAGGGACGTAGATGGGAAGGTGGAGACCTATAAAGCCCATCTGGTTGCCAAGGGATATCGTCAACGTTATGGTATTGACTATGTTGAAATATTTTCTCCGATGGCAATGCTCAAGTCCATTTGGATTATACTTGCGATAGCAACATACCTAGACTATGAGATTTGGCAAATGGATGTGAAGACAACTTTCCTAAATGGAGAGCTGGATGAAGAGGTGTATATGATACAGCTTGAGAGTTTTACATCCACAGACGAGTACAAGGTGTGCAAGCTTCAAAGATCCATCTATGGATTGAAGTAGGCATCACAGAGTTGGAACATGTGTTTTGATAAAGTGATCAAAACATATGGCTTTATTAAGAATGGAGAAGAACCCTGCATTTATAAATGGGCTAATGGTTCTATAGTTGTATTTCTTGTATTGTATGTGGATGATATTCTCTTAATTGGGAATGACATCCCTGCACTATAGGAAATAAATGTTTGGCTATCATCTCTGTTCTCCATAAAGGATTTGGAAGAAGCTTCTTACATTCTAGGGATGAAGATCTATAGAGATAGATCTAAAAGATTGCTTGATTTATCCCAGTCCACGTACATCGATACTATGCTAAAAAGATTTAGCATGAAAAATTTCAAAAAGGGCTATCTCCCGATAGGCCATGGAATTACTCTCTCAAAGAAAGATTGTCTGACAACTTCTCAAGAGAGAGAGAGCGTATGAGTAGAATACCATAAGCTTTGATAGTGGATTCTATTATGTATACCATGATGTGTACGAGATCAGACGTGGCATACTTAATAGGGGTAGTGAGTAGATACCAGTATGATCTGGGTGAGCATCACTAGAAGGTTGTAAAGACAATCCTGAAGTATTTAAGAAATATAGAGGACTAGTGGCTCATCTATGGAGATACTAACTTGAAAGTTGTGGGATATACTGATTCTAATTTCCAGTTAGATCATGATGACAGCAAGAGTGTGTCAGGATATTTGTTTACCCTGAATAGTGGAGCGATCTACTGGAAGAGTTCCAAGCAGCACACTGTGGTCGATTCTGTGTGCGAGGCAGAGTATGTCGCGACATCCGATGCTGCGAAGGAAGCTGTGTAGCTACGAAAGTTCATCGATGAGCTAAAAGTGGCACCCTCCTTGGATGGTTTGGTTCTACTTTACTGTAACAGTACTGGAGCCATAGCTCAAGCGAAGGAGCCAAAGGCACATCAGCGCACCAAGAATATTTTGTGTTGCTACCATCTTGTACGAGAGATCATAGAACAAGGTGACATCGACCTTCAGAGGATTGACGAAAAGGAGAACGTGGTTGACCCATTTACTAAGGCTCTCAGAATCAAAGAGTTCGACAATCACAAATGAAAGATGGGTATTCGATACTATTTTGAGTGGCTTTAGTCTAACTGAGTATTGTTGGAAATTATATTCTAATGCCAATCATCTAGATTGTAGATGGTTGAGCTAAATATAATTATACTTAAATTATTAATAAATAAAATTATTATTTTGGCATTTTCATCATTTTGTGCATCTTCTTGTAATGAGCTCTTCTATGATGATGTCTTTAGCACTATTTAGACTCGACAAAGAAGGATTTATTATTTAGTCCTTAAATCAATTCATGACCAAATGATTTGTTGTTAATTATGATGATAATGTATCGAGTGTAGGTCGTTGTGTTCCATAAGTATTGGTTATCTTTTTAACCAAGAAGTATGGAGATAATATTATGGCATGCAAGTGAAGTGTAGGGGTACATTTCATTGAATGTGACCCAACTGTGGAGCTTTCTTCTGCCAAGAGTTGCTCGTGAAGGATATGAGTATATGTGTCCCTTAGACCTGAGATCACCATGGTAATTTGCAAGCAACTCATTGTACTTAGATACTAGACTACCTGAATTTTTAATTCAATAATGGAAAGCTACTGGGTGTAGTCAAGTACTTGGCTTGTTGATGTGTAAGTCAAGATGGGATTGACCCCTCCAAGTGTTGGAGCAAGTTCATCACTGTATTTTAATTTAGCAAATCCTCAGTCGGGGTACTCCATATGATGGATGCTGAATTTTGAAATACAATGTGGATGAATTTTTATGGTTGGCAGTTAACCCTAGATCATCCCACGAGCATCGAGGTCAAGGGGATGAATTATACAGTAACCATATGCCATAGGTTCGTCAATGTTGCATTGCGACTACTTGACCTATCCGAACGTCGGGTACCATTGCTAGATGATCATATCGATTAGTTAAAAAAATTAATTTCTGTGCTACCGGCTTAGGATTTGAAGCTATGGGATCACACACAATAGGAGTTTCTACCTAATCTTATGACTGATATTGAGTCCCAATGACCTAAAACTCTATGGTTAAGAGTCCCACTGCACTGAAACTCTATGATCAAGAGTTCCGCTGGACTGGGACTTTGAGTCCTACTTATTTCGGGCTCTCTGATCGAGAGTCCTGATGACCTAGGACTCTATGGTCAAGAGTCCCACTAGACTAGGACTATGTAACCAAGAGTCCTAATGGACTAGGACTCTGAGTCCTACTCATCTAGGAGACTCTGATCAAGAGTTCCACTGGTCTGAGATTTTATGATTGCAAGTTCGATTCGTTTGGGACACTGGTTTCAAGAGTCCCATTGGTTTAGGACTCTTCAAGAGTTTTATGTTGATGAAACTCTATTGCCCAAACACCCACTCTATTGGATCTCTATATTTATTAGAGGATTAAATAGCAATTTGATTGCTGTTTAGCTCAATTTGATGGAGCGATAAGGATTCGATCAAGTTCAATTGAATTTATTTCGATTGGATTTGACCCGATTAGGTCATGAGATGACCTAATCGCTTTGGGAGATTCGATCCTGATTTGATTAGGATCTAGACCTAATTAATTTTGAATTTGATTAAAATTTTATTGGATTTAACCTGATCCAATTGGGTCTGGATTAATTGGTTTGGTTGAAACCAATTAGGACTAAGTCAAATGAGATTTGAATTCAAACTCTCCCATGCGCCACCACCTATGACTTTTCCACCCTATGGCCCACACCCATTTGATTTTTATGTGAGTTTTTCTAATGCAGAAGAGAGTCTTGTGCACCATCTCTTTCTCTCTTTGACCTGGTCTAAAAGTTGGATTAGGTTGAAATTCTATTGTTGGTTGTTTGGTTGAAACAACCTAACCCCTTGTCCTTATCCTCTTGCCACGCCCATTGTATTTATCTTTCATGTACACTTTTGTGCATGAATCGGAGTGGATGCATAGAAGGAGAGTCCTTCTACACGTCAAACATCCTAGGGGGCATTGGAAGTGGATAGGAATTCCATTTGAATTTAAATTCAAGTGGTGATTGGTTGAAATAAGTTCAACCATCGATCCTATCTCATCCCATGTGGTTTTCCCATCTTTCCCATGCCAATAAATTATGAGAATTTTTGTGCGTGCATGATAGTAGGTCTTCATCATGTGGTTAAAATTTCAAAGTGATTTGGTATTGGTTTTGGGTGAGAAAAATCTTGGAGTGAAGGTGAGCAGGGTCCTACAGTACTTTAGTTTTCCCTCATGCCTCTCTTCTCTTCTAATTTTCACCTTTAAGGATACTCAATTTTTAGATATGATATAAATAGGGTTTATAGATATAAAAGTCTTCTTTGCAAAAAAACTTGTTTCATAAAAGAACTCCACACAAAGAGGGCGTGATAGGGTTTTTGGTGTGCCAGGGTTTTTGGGCCGAGTGAAACCATAGATTTAGGTATCTAGGTTCGGATGGAGAAATCAAGTGCTATGAGCATTGGATCGCCACCAAACTTTGTAGACCTCTTCATCATCCTCCATTATTTGTATTCTAAGTTTTTAGAGTATCTAAGAATTCAAAAACTAGATGATCGATCGGATCGATCGTGATCAATCGTCGAAGGCTCCGATGAGGAGCTAGCACTCTAGTGGGGCTGATCGGGACCAAGAGCTCCATGTGGACCAACCATAGAGGTCAGACACATGTGCGGCTATGATACGATACCAGAGCATTATCTGATAGATTTAGATTATGGTGATGAACTACCCATGAAATGGCATAGAGTTTTGAACTCATATCGGTCAGCAAATCAGATTTGCTGACCGAGTACATTTTATTGTTCTACTACATATTGAGATGTCTAGATCCATGTGTAGGGTTATATGATATGAGCATAGCATATTTTAAAATTAATATTAGATTAATTTTATCTTTCACTACTTATTTAATTCAAAATTTTTTTTGAATTGCATGCTTAGAACGCTGCATGATTTCTAACAATATCTTTCCATAAAGCCTTCAAAACGAACTCCGAAGGCTGCACGTTCGTCTCATGAACACTATCATCTCTCGCTGATCTTCCCACCAATGGAACTTGATCTTTGCTCATAGGTTTTGCCCAACTCTTGGGCATGGAGAAGAGGGAGAGGATCAAATGAGAAATGTGTGGAGATGAATATTTTGGTAGAACTTCGCCGTAGAAAATCACGATGCATAACAGCTTGTGCAGGGCCCTATTTATAGACCTAGTTAAGAGTCCCTTCGTATATAACTTTGAACAGGTCAAAGTTTAACATACAGAAGGACTCCTTAAATGATCTCCATGCTCAACCCTTTTATTTTTCTTATTTTGTTGCAAAAAATTTAGAAAAAGTTGGCATGGAGATGGAAAGATAAAGTTTGGATGGTGCAAGCAACTTATCTCCTAGATATTTGATTTTATCAAGTATGCTTGACCCATTCAAATCCCATTTGAATGGAACACCTCCACCCTATCCATATAGGGTGCACAGCGAAAGGGGGAGTGCCCCCCTTATTCCTCACGTAAACATCTAGGGGCGCACATCCCTAGAAAATCTCCAGGGGGCGCACACTCCTTATCCTTTAATTCCTACATTCGGGTCAACATTTGACCTTTGTCCTATTCTCATCTTATGGGATTAAGACAAAATCTTTTCAAGTCCCATCCAATAAATTTATGTCAAGTCCTAATCAAGTTAGAATAAGTCTTGATTAGACCAAGACTCGATCCAGTCAGATCAAGAAAAATCATCTAGAATTTCTGGAAGAGGCTTATCCAAATTTCATCTCATGATTTTAGGATAAGCCCTAATCTAGCAAAGACAACCCTTGTCTTGTTCTCATCTTATGGGATTTAGGACAAGTCTTGATCAGGCCAGGACAGGATCCAGTCAGATCAAGATAAATCCCTATAGAGTTTCTAGATAAGTCTTATCCAAATAGTTTTAGAAATTAGCAAGTCTTGTCCCGTTTCCATCCGATGGATTAGGACAAGCCTAAATCAGGCTTGGATAAGATTTTTCTGACCTAGATAAGTTCCAGCCAGACTATGATAGAGCCATACAAGGCTCTCAGATAAGTCAAATCTAATTTGGCTCAGTCGAGATGAATCAAAAAGATGATAGAAGGAGAATATTAGGTTCAATCATGCGCTAGCATGATTTTCTTGAACCTAATTGGATCTAATCCAAATCAATGGAACTAGGTTAGCTCAATTGATGACATCCAGATCCAAATCCTTATTTATGTGATCTAGTTAGATTCAATTTTGTATGATAATGGGACATGTCGTGATCTCCATCAATGATATCATCGAAATACCTTTCGATGGATTGGAACTCTTTTGATTCACCCAATTAGAATCATCGATCATCATGACAAATCTAATTGATCCCAAAATCTACCAGTGACACCTAGTAGTATATGGTGGCAACCCATCAAAATTGAATAGCTAACCTCTCGGTGCAGCTACCTTTGTGATTGGGTTCTTCTATCATGAGCCCTAACAGGATTAGGGTTAAGGTGAACTCGTCAAACCCAACACCCATCATATGAATGAATTATTTGATTTGAGTTTGATGTAAAATACTAATAAAAACTCCTTTCTATTATTTCACACTACCATGGCCATGGGTTTTAGAACTCGATCTTATATTCATCATAGGACTACTGCTCTACCGAGGTTGATAGTCCCATCTTGGTGCGATCCAATTTCTACAATGAACATGCTATAGCCAACATGCACCTCAGAATTTTGAATGGCTAGGAGACCAAGTTATGATATAGTTAAACTATAATATCCTCATGGTGAACTATCGATGCATCTCAGGTTAAAGAACTAGACACATGCTATAGCATCGAACTAGTTATCGACGAGAAGGTAGGCTCCCTTATGAGTGCTTGAGGTGGTCATGCTCAGTGCCCTCATTCTCTAATGAATACCTATACTCTCACTCCAGTGCCTCCACACCATAGACTTAAGACTTATCTATTCTAAAAAAATGATCGTACATCGATCTTCCAGATCGATCACCATCCTCGTGATGATCCTATGATCGAGAATAATTTATGAGTTAATTATGATAACACATGTCTTTAATTCTCAACTCTTGAGAATATGAGTTATCATGCCTATTAACTCAGTGGATGTATCACAGGCACTTTAATACACAATGTGATAGAATAAATAACCCTTTAATTAATTTTAAATCAAAATTATAAAAATGTTCCTAGAAAGTATTTAATAAGTGTTAGTCAATCTGGCTTCTAGGGCACACGTCTAACATCCTTCTCATTTATGAAATAATTAAAAGATAAGATGTTATCATTGAACAATCATATACAAAGAATAACATAGCAGACCCGTTCACTAACGCTCTATCATAGTAGTAGTTTGATCGCCACCTCGATTGTATGCGGTTAAAATATAAGAGCAATTGGCTTTAGTGCAAGTGGGAGATTGAAAAAAATATGCCCTATAAGCCAATCAAAATATGTATTTTGATGGATTATTCTTTTATCTTGCAGACTCATGTAATGACATTTTAAATAAATAAAGGCAATTATATTTCATCATATGCTAAGTCTTAATTGCTTCTTTAAGATTATGATGAACCCCATAGATTAGGTCTATGATTTTAGGGTTATGATGAGATCATACCTATGAGACCTAAAATCTTAAAACTTTAATCTAAAATATTTTTGATCGATGGAACATAGAGTTGGGGATCAATATTTTGAAAAGATTGGCACATCCTATGTATGCTTGATGGAGAGGATGATTGATCTCACTATCACTTATTTTTGATACTAATACAAGGATGTGGATGCTTATTAGAGAATAAGTTCACTAAATAGATTTGACTTGAGAACATCTAATGGAGTCTTATCTACAAGTCAATAGATGGTTCTCGTAGTGGGAGTTGTGCATAAAATCCTTTGACATGAGATTGCCATAGAACCTTATATAGATGAATCCATATTTTGGTTCATACTCATTTATCACTTAATCATATATGGGATGTTCTGGATATGGTAGATTGCATATGGACATTGTGAGTAGGTTAACATGAAAACGATCACTCCTGGTAAGAGGAGATCGCATCCAACTTGCTTTAATCAAATGATGATTCAGAAAGACTTTGATCAAAGCATGATAAAAATTAAAAATTATTTTTAATATTTTATTAGTTGAATCATCATTATATGATTGAGAGAAATATGAATATAATATTAGATTTGATATATTTTCATATCCAAAGTCATATTCAGGATGAAGGACGATCGTAGTATCAAGTTCCATGGTCACTTTCCATGAAAGGATATTTTTGGTATTTCTATCAAAATTCCACATCTTTCAAGTAGACATGATATGTTGTTAGATGTCAATCAAGTCTTGTTGGTTTGATTGAATTAAAGAGTTTAATTTGATCATTAATTAGAAAGTGTTCTAATTGATCGAATCGAGATTGCTTAATTTGACATAAATCGGTTTGGTTGAATACTAGCCAAATTAGATCAAATCGCATTCGGACCCACTGCAAGCTAGATGTGAAATCTAATGGATCACACATAAAGAGAATTGGTCAAAGGTTTAATTGGATTAAATCATGTTTGCAAGTTGAACATGCTAGCACATGCTGCTAATCCTGCCACCTAGATTTGAATCAGATTCGAATTGGGTTCTGATTTGGGCTAATTAGATCTAAATTAAGTCAAATCAGATTTGGTTCTTAGTTGGGTTGACCATTGGCTAGTTGACCAAGGGGTTGAGTACCTCCTATCAGCATCCCACATGCTAGAGACTCTCTCTCCTAGTGCGTGGGGTTTTGAATTTTACTTATGGAGTTTTGTACGCAAGGAATTGGTTGGTGCCCCATTTCATTTGTTCTTATCCATTTGTCACGTAAAATATTTTATGAAGTTATAAGTACTAAGAAGGAGTGCACAGAAGAGTCCTTCTTCTTCTGATTCTCTTTGGTTGATTATCTGGAAATTGGATAAGGCAAGCAACCTTGCTGCCCTCCTTGAAATGGCGCCACTTGGACTTAGGAGTCCAAGTGGTTGTGGACTCTTCGATGCCCAATATTTTCCCACACCAAACTCTAGATAGGCACCCCATTTGTAGACCATTAGATAGTCTTTAAAGCTGATCTAAACCCTTAGTTTATTGGTGCCACATTAAACCTTCGTGACTCTTAAAAAAACTTATGTAGAATTTTATTCTGAAGATTCCTTCTGCACAAAGCATATCTTGGAATTAATTCTATGTATGGAGGCACCCTTACATAGATTATAAATATGGGTGCATATCGGGAGTCCAAGGCAATCAATTCCATCCTTCTTTCTTATATAGTTATCTCTTGTCCAATTTTCTTTCTTCCTTCCCTTTTTCAGATAAGGTCCTATAAAGGACAAGGAGTCTTCTTTTAATACAAGGGTTTAGGAAGAAAAATTAAGAAGACAACGAGAAAAGAAAGCAAGGAAAGGAAAGGCTAGGAGGAAAAAAGGAAAAAAGCAAGGTTAAAATACAGTTCTACCAAAATCAAATTAAATTCTTACAATATGAATTAAATTAAATTAATTAAGTTTAAAAAGGTGTTAGAGGCTTGATCAAGTACCTGTGTGGATCAACATTGGAGGATGAACATGTGAGCACTTGGTGGAACCCCGGACAGACCTTTACCGAAATTCAGGCTCGAATCAAGGTTTACCGATCGGAGGTATGTTCCTATACCCTAAGTTTCATTATAATTGCATGTTATATGATTTATATTCTAATAAGAAGATCCTTGGGTTAGGGTTTGGTTTTAGAATTTCATATAAATTATTTTGAAATCCATGCTTCCGCCCTAGTTACCAAACCCTATACTACTGGGTTGGGACTCTGAGTCCTGCTTGTTTGGGACTCTATGGTCAAGAGTTCCACTGAACTGGGACTCTATGACCAAGAGTTCTACTATATTGAAACTCTGAGTTTAGCTTATTTGAGACTCTATGGTCAAGAGTTCTACTAGACTGGGACTCTGCGATCATGAGTTCCACTCATTTGGGACACTAGGGTCAAGATTCCCATTGGTTTTGGACTCTTGCATCAAGAGTTTCATATCGATGGGACTCAGTTGTCTAGATACCCACTATATTTGGACTCTAGATTTATGAAAGATTTAATTAATAATTTAATTACTAATTAACTCAATTTGATTATG
The DNA here is from genome assembly GCA_006176705.1 of Cocos nucifera. Lineage (NCBI taxonomy): Eukaryota > Viridiplantae > Streptophyta > Magnoliopsida > Arecales > Arecaceae > Cocos > Cocos nucifera. Next base: position 317,552 of record QRFJ01000131.1, read on the forward strand.
TAATAATTTTTTGATCAAGTCTAATTGAATTGAATTCAGTTGGGTTTGACCCGATTAGGTTATGAGATGACCTAATCGTCAAGGAGGTTTGATCTCTAATTTGGTCAGGATTTGGGCTTGATCAATTCTTGATTTAATTAAAATTTAATTGAGCCTAATTAAGTCTAGTTGAGTTGGGTTTTATTTGGTCTAATTGGGCCTAACCAAATTTTTTTGGAATGGGTTCAATTGGATAAGATGAATTAAGACCAGTTTGACTAGTCTTTCCATGTGCCACCTCACCAAACTTGTGCCCTATCCTTTCTCCATGACAAAATGTTTCTCATGCAAATCTCCCATGCATAAGAAGGTTTGTACCCTAGTTTCTCCACACCCCATTGGATTAGTTTTGACTTGTAACCATTTAAATTCAAATGAACTTTGAATTTGAATGGATAACAACTTATCCTTATCCTCCACGCTGAGTTTACATTGTTTTTGGTGCAAATAAAAGAATGTTTTCTGCTGGGGCATGCAACATCAGAAAGGAGAAAATGCATCCCATGCATGAGCCCCCCTTCTGCATGAGAAAATTCAAAAAAAAAAATCTAAGAGAGAAGAAAAACTAGAGAGAAAGGAAGGTGCAAGGTTTGGGTAAGCATGTTGTCTTAGGGTTTGAGGTGCATTTTCATGAGTTCTGAGTGTCAGAATTTTACAAAATTTTCTAGAGAGCCTCCTCTACCTCTACTTCTAATCAAGAGCATCTAAAAAATTGATGGAGAAAGATTGAAGGCATCCGATCAGATTCAGCCATTAAGAGCATCTTTCATCGAGCTAGCACTTGGGAGGAGCCAATCAAGACTAGGTTATCATGAGGACCATCTATGGAGGCCAGACGATCTGTGTGGCTACATTGCAATAAGAAGAGCTTCCTAGCAGTGATCAAATTATGGTGATCGACTACTCATGCAAGGTATCATGTCCTGAACATGTAGAGTAGTAAAACTATTTTACTGCTGGTAGTTATTTAATTTTTAGATTTCAATGCATATATATTACATTAGATCATGGATTTGTAGGGTTTATTGACTAGATCTATAGCTCTTAGAAGATTAATTAGTGAAATTTTTAATTATACTATATTTAATTTTTGAAAAAATTTTGAAAGTAGAGCTAGAAATCCTGCATGTTTTCCATCAATCTAAACATTGAAACAAATCAAATCTAAAACCAGAAATTGAATATGATTCAATGTAAAATATTAACAAAATTTGAAAATATTTTAAATGATGAAATCAGAAACTAGTTCTAAGCTTCCAAACCCCAACCCATAAGCCTTAAATTTAATTGAGAATTAAGTGATTATTTAAGATCTAGGTTTGTGATTTGAAAATCCTAAGATAATTTCATAGAATATGGGTTAAAGGATAATGGTTTAGGTTTGATTAGGTCACTAACTGGGTTAGACCTAGGGTTAGATTAAATATGGACTAAGTTAAGAAATTGATCAAACCTAATTAATAGCTAATTAGGATTAGATCATTTTTTTTCTATAGATCAATTCAATGGTTGTAGTTGATCATAGTCCATACATCTAACAAATGGACCTGATCATGGCTCAGTGATTAAGCTCAAGTCTTTAGGCAGACTAAATCAAAATTGATAAATCGATTGGTGTCTAAGGTAAGTCTGATATTTTCAGATTAGTGTTCTTTAATTGGCAGTCTGCTTACCTGACCATTTTTTATGGTGTCTAAGGCCAGCCTTGGCAGACCCTCCCACCGATCTCACTTACCTGACCAATATGGTTAATCAGCCTTTGATTAGGTTGCTCATTGATTCATGCTATCCCATGTCACATAGAAAATTAGTGAGACTGATTTTATTCAATGAGACTAATCTAGGTGCCCATGGATTAAAATTGATCCTAGTCCTCATCAATGATTTGAAAAGTCAGTAGGAGGATTTGACTTGGTGAAGTTAGTGGAAGCAATTTAGTCCATTTCTTCTCTATCCTTAAATCACTAATAATTTAAATCCTCTAAAATTATTAGGTCCTTAAAATGATAAAGTTATGGGGATAACTGAGTCATAGCCTTCCATTAAGTTGGATGATAATGGATCCATTAACTTAATAATCATTGGAGGGCCAAAGGCTTGGTGTTTATTGACTAATGAAATTATCATTCATAATATAATGACTTGGAAGTATCTCTTTAATTGTTGTTAGGTTGACCAACCAAAGTTGGCCTTAATCATTGTTGGGGTTAGACCCATTCCTATTGAAGTTTGGCTTGGCATCTTGTCTTAAAATGATCCCAAGATGGCCGTCTACCAGCGGATCTCCTTCTGGACTCCTCTAGCGGATCTCCTTTTGGACTCCTCTAGCAGACTCCCATTTGGACTCCTCCTACGGACCTCCTTCTGAACTCCTCTAGCAGACTTCCATTCGAACTCCTTCAATGGATCTTCTTCCAAACACCTCCAGCAGATCTCCTTCCGAACTCCTCCAGCAAACTTCTATCCGGACTCCTCTAGCGGATTTCCATTTGGACTCCTCCATCGGATCTCTTTTTGGACTCCTCTAGTAGACTTCTGAACTCCTTCAAGCTAGACTCATCCAGTCACAAGCCTTCCTAACTCTTTTTAGCTAGATTCCACCATTCGACAAGAAGAATTCCTTCTGGTTGAGCCCTCTACAGTCACCCAGAAGGACCTCATCATCTATGCAAATTCGGCTCTCAATTTAATGCAAACTAACCTACATGTAGACAATCCTATAGGAGTCCAAACTTCTCTACAACTATTGTGATTTGAAGCTCTTTACTGCCAGTGCCTACTTCATCTAAACTTTAACTATTAATCTCCAACAGACTGATAAGTCACGATAACGAGCACTACACTCAATTGGCAAGTCGCGACAATGGACGCCACTCTCTGTAACAAACTTCACGTGGCCCTAAGCAGCCTACTACTAGACGGTTATGGATATCGCTATGAGTTTGTTACATGCTCCACCTATAAAAGTGACCCTCCAATTATGTTTCTAAAAAACAAACTTGAAACTCTACTCTAAATTTATTTGAGTACTCCATTTCTATGGATAAAGAACTGACTTGACTATCGGAGGGTCCTGTCGGAGCCACCCCACCTTCGGTACGGAACTTATTTTATAGGTGCCACCGATGACCTCATCCTCTTTAACTCAGGCATCTACTATTTTCTATGCCAATAGAATTGGTGCTAGAGGAAGGGCCTTAAGCACTTATTCTAAAAGGAGTGCTCAGTCGATATTGTTTATTTTCTTCTTTTGATCCTTCGAGATCCATCACTATTTGATCTTTTCAGCACTAGAAATGCCCCCAAAGAAGATGACCATCCGACGGTCTACCGCTTCTACCATCAGATTTGAGCCAGATCTACCTATGCCTGGTCCACCACCAGCATCTCAACCTTCTCATCCAATGGCCATGGTGGATCTAGAGCAATTCCACCTGCTAATCCAATAGGTCAGAGACCTCATCGAAGTGGTGCAGGCCATGCAGCAATAGCAATCTCCATTAGCATTAGTTTAGTTGGAGCAAGCTTCACCAAAATTCTAGGATCTGGTGCAAGGATGGCTCACTTGGGTGAGTCATCCTGTAAGTCCTGAAAGGGGGAAGCAAAAGGCAGAGAGCCCTTGCTCTGATCATGATTCTACTCTCGATGGATCTCTACCTCCATTCTACCAGAAGAGCTTGGAGATCAGCGATCAGAAGGATATCTTGGACCAAAAACTATAAGAGATGAGCAATATTCTTTTTTGATCAAATGAGCCATCAATTTATGGCTTATTTTTTAGCAGTCGGTGACCCTGGTGAGGCTTGGACTCTATCATCAATATCAAGCAGAGAAAAGGGGAGTCCATCTGAGCCACTTTAATGCCGCTGCTTTAGAGGTCTGGAACATGGACCAATTTATTGCAGTGGCTGCATTGAAGGGTGGCCTTCAGAAGAAGGATCTATTATTTTCCTTGGAGAAAATGTATCCTAGAAATTTTACTAATATGCTGGCTAAGGTTGATGGCTATGCTTGGGCGCAACAGGACTTTAAAGTCAAAGATCTCGAAGGCATAGGAGAGCGGCATGCGGACAAACCTAGCAAGCTCATAGTTGAAGGAAAGCCGAGTGAAGCTCAGCCATGCTCTCGAACTCCTCCTGAGCGCAAATGAGCCCAGACTCCTCTCGAGCTTAGAGATAAAGAAGCTCTGATAGAAGGGCACGACAAAATTCTTTCCCTAGAAGGTTCCACAACTATGCATCCCTCAATGCTACAAAGACTCAAGTGCTGATGGAGATCAAGGAGCAGTTGCCGAGGCTAGAGAGGATGCACACGCCAAGCGAGGCTAGAGAGGATGCACACTCACCTTGGCGTGTGCAATCCTAATAAGTTGTGAGCTTAGAAGTGGCACTCCCAAGTCTTGAAAATATGAGAAGATAGGTCATAGAAAGATGGGAGCAAGTGGGAAGAAGAATTAGTCTTAATAGTAAAGTTCAGAAACTAGACTGGCTCACTCTGAGACTGAGCCAGCTCAATTGGAAACTGGGTCGGCTCAGTCCAGTATTAGATTGGCTAGGTCTTAGAGGAAAATTCAAATAAAGAGCAGCATTTTTGGGCTATTGGCATGGTTCACAATTGAGTTGGCTCAATCTGGGACTAAGCTAACCCAATCGTAGGTTAGCTGGCTTGGTCTAAAACTAGGCCGACTCAATTTTTATGAGTTATTATTTTATGTACGTGGGTTGTTTGGATTTGAAAAGTTTTTCTATGAGCTTGAACTTGATCCTTTGTAAAGTATATATACTGAAAATAGGTCAAGATTGTAAGAGTGCTGAAATATACTGAATAAAAGCTCTTTTCTTTTAGAAATCTCTTCTTCTATATTTCTTGATTTATTTGATCATGCTTCCATAGAGATCTTTGAGAAGTACTTTCTTTTTGCTTGGCTAATCATCGACGACCACACCGATCCGTGTGGGAAGAGCGCATATTTTCAACATTTGGAATCAGAGTGGTGTTGCATGAAAGGAAGGAAGACACCTATGGTTTACTACTTTCAGGATCTGTTGCATCAGATTTTATCCTACAAACTTCTAGTTTGTTTCGTGGTTGTCTCTAGATTGAGGTGGAGATTATTTACACGGAGGAATGATGATACAGAAGTTTAGAAAGAGGATCTAGGGCTAGTTAGATTTTTTATGAATGATAGTTTTACTGGTGTATGATCGTGAAGGGTGTTAGGAATCTATTCTTGACTTATTTGAAGTTATGGGATCAAGTGGATTGAAGGTGAATTTTGAAAAATTCGACGGCAAGAAAAATTTTATCTTATGGCAGCAAAGAGTAAAGGACTTGTTGGTTCAGCAGAGGATCTACAAGGTCTTGCCAAAAGAAAGGCCAGAAAAGATTAGTGCTGAAAATTGGAAAGAGTTGGAGGAAATTATTTTTAGCACAATCCGGATGTGCTTAGCCGATTAGGTTTTGCTCGAGGTTTGCATAGAGACTATGGCAAAGGGGCTTTGGGAGAGACTGGAGAACATATACATGGGGAAGAACATGACGAACAAGCTATGGTTGAAGAAATAATTGTATAGTTTAAGGATGCTTGAAGGTGGAGATCTTGTTGCACATATCCAAAGGTTCAATCAGGTATTTCTGAGGTAATGAGTTTGGATGTGAAGATCGATGAGGAGGATCGGGCATTGCTGCTATTATGTTGTCTTCCAAATTCATATGATGGTCTCGTAACAACTCTAGTTTATGGGAAGGAGATCCTAAACTATGAAGAGGTTGTTGGTGTGCTTAGATCAAATGAGCAAAGGAAGAAGATCTACAAGGGAGACCCTAAGTCTGAGATCTTGGCTGTGAACGAAAGATAGGAAAGTCAAAAGAGAAGATAAGAGAAAACTCCAAGGGTAGGTCAAAGTCTCGCGATTAGAGGAAGATGACATTAAAATGTTATAAATATCATCAGTTTGGACACCCGAGGAGATATTGTCCCCTTTTGAGATTAGAAAAAGGGAAGGCCAGCAAGGAAGATGATACGGCTTCTATGAGTAGTGGAGAAGATCTGCTAGTTGTATCAGATGGATTCACAGAGTGTGATACTATGTAGATATTAGATTCAGCATGCTTACACCACTATACTTCTCATCGAGAATGGTTTGCTACCTACTAGAAGATCGATGGTGGAAGTATCAGCCTAGGAGATGATCACCCATGCAAAGTAGCTGGAATTGACTCTATCGGGGTGAGGATGTATTTTTTTATGCTACTTGGTGGAGCAAGGTTATGCTTTTAGTAGCCAGGCTAGGAGTGGATGTTTGAAAATTTCCAAGAAAGCTTTGGTGGTGATGAGAGGTAGAAGACTGAGCAACAGTCTTTATAGAATGAAAGGCTCAGTGGTAAATGATAGTGCAAAGGTACTAGCAGCGACATAGGAGGAGCAAATTTTATATCGACTGTGGCACTATCGAATGGGTCATATGAGTGACCGTGGGCTCACAAAACTAAGCAGAAGAGGTATGATCTCAGCCCTGAAGAAGGAGGGCACAGATCTTTGTGAGTCATGTATCTTTGGCAAATAGCATTGGATGAAGTTTGCTAGAAGTACCAAGCGTAGCGAGGGAGTGCTGGATTTAGTGTACTTGGATGTATGGGGACCAGCTCCTGTATCGGCTAGAGGTAGGGTAAAATACTTTGTTACTTTCATTGATGATTTTTCAAGGAAGTTATGGGTTTATCTGATCAAAGAAAAATGAAAGATGTTTCTTCGATTCAAAGCCTGGAGAGCTGAAGTAGAGAAGGAGTCAGGGAGATAGATAAAGTGTCTGAGGTCGGACAGTGGAGGGGAGTATACTAGCCTAGAGTTTAGGAGGTACTATGAGAAAAATGGCATCAAATGCAATTACACAGTGAGGATGACTTTCCAGTAGAATGGTGTCATGGAAAAGATGAACTAGAGACTGATCGAAAAGATATAGAGTTTGAGGCTATAGACATCACTCCCAAATTTCTTTTGGGGTGATGCTCTAACTTTTTCTTATTTTCTCATGAACAGGTCCTCTCATTATAAGCTAAATGGAGGCATGTCAGAAGAGGTCTGGAGTAGAAAAAAGGAAGAGCTTGGACACCTAAAAGTCTTCGATTGTACAGCCTATGCACATATGGAGGCAACTGAGAGGAGCAAATTGGATCCAAAATCTTAAAAGATGACATTCATAGTATATCCACAAGGAGTCAAAGGATACCTGCTGTGGAACTCTCAGGCACAGAAGTCAGTGATTAGCAGGGATGTTATCTTTGATGAGAAGAGCATCTTGAGGAGGTTTGCGATAGAAAGAACTAGGGAAACAAAGGTGAACAACGGTGGGCAGTCGAGAATGATGGCATGTAGGTTACATCCACTTATAGGAATGTTCCTATTGAAGTGGATCTGGGAAGAAAAGTATTGTCTTAGCTTGAAAATCAGCATGGAGGGCTGGCAATTCAGACAGATGTGCAGGAGTTACCATAGACATCAGGCAGAGATGTGCTAGTGGGAGTGGCTTTGCACAAGCTCCAGCATACTATTAGGAGATCAATCAGATATGGCATCGATGAGGTTATCTCCTATGCACTCATCACTTCTAATGGAGATCCAGAGAATTATGCAAAGGCCATGGAGAGTGAGGATCATGATTCAAAGATGCAGGCTATGATGGAGGAGATGGAATCACTTGAGAAGACTCAAACATGGCAACTGGTGGATCTTCTAGAGGGTGCTCGACCTTTTGGCTCAAAGTGGGTGTTCATAAAGAAAGAAGCACCTTCAAAATAAGGTGGAATCAGATTCAAAGCAAGGCTAGTAGCAATGGGATACTCACAAAGGGAAGAGATTGACTACATAGAAATTTTCTTTCCTACAGTGCGTCATACATCTATTCGAGTTTTACTATTACTGGTGGCACAGCATAACATGAAATTAGAGCAGATGGACGTGAAGACAGCCTTCCTTCATGAAACTTTGGAGGAAAGAATCTGCATAAAGCAGCCAGATGATTTCATGGAGATGGGATAGAAAGAAAAGGTGTGTTTACTCAGAAAGTCTTTGTATGGCTTGAAACAATCTCCTCGTCAGTGGTATTGAAGGTTTAATAGCTTTGTCTTAAGCTTGGGTTTCAATAGATGTGAACATGATTGTTGTGTCTACGTCAAGGATGTAGATGAGGAGGATGCCCTGTACCTATTATTATATGTAGATGATATGTTCATAGCCAGTAGAAGCATGGATGCTGTGAAAAGGGCATTATCATCTAAATTTGAGATGAAAGATTTGGGTCCAGTTGATAAAATCCTTGGAATGGAGATTTGCAGAGATTGGTACAAAGGAGTGCTCCATTTGTCACAAAAAAAGTATGTCCAGAAGGTTCTGGAGAGGTTTGGGATCAAGAAGGCCAAACCTGCAGAGACACCATTGCCGAGCCATATGTCTCTCTCCAAGTTACAGTGCCCCCAATCAGAAGTGGAAAGAGAGTACATAGAATGAGTCCCTTATGCAAATGCTGTAGGCAGTGTGATATATACTATGGTGTGCTATAGACCAGATATAGCACATACTGTGAGCATGGTTAGTAGATACATGGCTAACCTTGAGAAGGAACACTAAAAAGTATTGAAATGGATATTAAGATATCTACATGGAACAAGGGATTATGGTTTGGTATTTGGTGGGCAGTCGGGAGGATTTGGAGAATAATCTGCGAAGATGTGTGAATGTTTATGTACTCTAAAAGGATTTGTTGATGCAAATAATGTTGGTGATCTTGATACAAGGAGGTCTACTACTGGATATCACTTCTTTGTATATGGTGGACCGATGTCTTGGTGATCAACCCTTCAGTCAATCATGGCCTTGTCTACCATAGAGGCCAAGTACATTAGGATAATGGAGCTACAAAGGAAGCTCTTTGGCTTAGGAGGTTGATTGATGAGTTGGGGGTGGAGCAAAGCAAGGTTACACTATTCAGTGATAGTCAGAGTGTTATGTTGTTGGCACAGAACCCAGTCTATCATACACGCACAAAGCATATAGACGTGAGGTACCAAAGGTTCAGAGAGCTGGTAAAGGAAGGTGAAGTAGAATTGATGAAGGTCCATACGAAGGAGAATCAATCTGATGCACTCATGAAGGTACTCCCTAGAGACAGCTTTCAGAGATGTGTGTCATGGATGCATTTGTTGAGAAGAGATGGGTTCATAAGGACTTGAAAGTACCAAGATGGAGAATGTGAGCTTAGAAGTGGCACTCCCAAGTCTTAGAAATATGAGAAGATAGATCATGAAAAGATGGGAGCGAGCCAAAAGAAGAATCAGTCTCAATAGTAAAGTTCAAAAATTAGGTCGGCTCACTCTGAGACTGAGCCGATTTAGTTGGAAACTAGGTCGGCTCAGTCTAGGACTGGGTCGGCTAGGTCTCAAAGAAAAATCTAGATAGAGAGTAGTTTTTTTGGACTATTAGCATGGTACACAACTGGGTCGGCTTAGTCTAGGACTGAGCTGACCCAGTCGCAGGTTAGCCAGCTTAGTTTTTGTAGGCTATTATTTTATTTATGTGGGTTGTTTGGATTTGGAGAGTTTTTCTATGAGCTTGGGCTTGACCTTTTGTAAAGTATATATACTAGAAATAGGTTAAGGTTGTAAGGGTGCTGAAATATACTGAATAAAAGCTCTTTTTCTCCAAAAATCTTTTCTTCTCTTCTTCTCTATTCCTTGATTTATTTGATCGTGCTTCTGCAGAGATCTCTAAGAAGTACTTTCTTATTACTTGGCTAATCACTAGCAGTCATGCCAATCCATATGGAAAGAGCACATATTTTCAACACAATTATTGTCTCTACCATCATGACCATGGTCACAATACTAAAGAATGTATCCAGCTCCAAGATGAGATCGAGGAGCTCATCAGACAAGGCCAACTAGGATGATTTCTGCCACATTGTCCTGAAGGAAAAAAGGATCGACTGAGGGTGTTGCCACAATCAGAACCACCAAGGGGGGAGGGGCAACATGGAGATCGACCTCCTCTTGGTATTATTAACACCATCTCTAGGAGACTTTAGTGGGGAGAGATCGGTGGGTTGGCAGAGCCTACGAAGAAGTAGAGGACTAAAGAATCCATAACTTTCACTAAATAAGATGCTCAAGGGATTCAATTTCCTCATGACAACATCGTTGTAGTTTCTTTAAACATTGCTGATTATGATGTATGCCGCATTCTTATTGATAATGAAAGTTTTTTCAATATCTTATTTTATGATGCTTTTCTCAAGATGTCCATACCTAATAATCGATTAGGATCAATGAACTCTCCATTGGTAGGCTTCACTGGCAATGCTATGCTAGTTGAAGAAAAAATAACATTAATTATGGCTGCAGGATGATACTCAAGGCAATCTAGAGCATAAGTAGATTTTTTGGTGGTGAATGCTCCATCTGTTTATAATGCAATCCTAACCTAGTTTGAATGCACTCCGAGCAGTGGTGTCAACTTACTAACTAAAAATAAAGTTTTCAATAAATTATGGGATCAGAGAGGTCAGAGGAGATCAAGCTCTGATGAGACACTACTACTCGATTGCTTTGCAAAGAGGTGCTCAATCAGACCCTTGCCCCTTTGATGGGCTGGATGTTCGGGATGACCTTTACTGAGAAGTAGGGCGAGCCTATGGGAGACATCGCAACCATCCCTTTGAATGATGGGAATGTAGAACATATAGTACATATCAGCTCTAATTTGGAAGGAGAGGTCAGAAAGTAGCTCATTGCCTTCCTTCAAGAGAATGTAGATGTCTTTGCTTGGGTTCCCACAAACATGCTAGGAATTGAGGCCAAAGTTATGGAGCATCATCTAGCTGTCGACCCCAAGTATCGACGTATGAAGGAAAAGATGCAGAGCTATACACCTGAGAGGCAGAAGGCAATTACAGAAGAAGTTGATAAACTCCTTAATGCAGGATTCATTCGTGAGGTCAATTATCCAAACTGGATCTCCAGTGTGGTTCTTGTCAAAAAGACAAATGGCAAGTGGAGGATGTGTATTGACTTCAAGAAGTTGAATAAGACCTGCTCAAAAGATAGCTACTCCCTACTTAGGATCAATCAACTGGTCGATGAAACTTCGAGCCATGAGCTTCTCACCTTCATGGATGTCTTTTCTAGCTATAACCAAATTTGGATGGTACCAGAAGATTAGAAGAAGATTGCTTTTATTACTAACCGTGATCTTTATTGTTACAGGGTTATGCTCTTTGGGCTAAAAAATCCAGGTACAACCTGTCAGCACCTAGTGAATCAAATCTTTAAGGAGCAGATCAACTGCAACATGAAGGTTTATGTAGATGACATGCTTGTCAAGAGCTGGACTTCAATCGATCATATTGTCGACCTTGAAGAGACCTTCAGTGCTCTCCGAAGTTACAAGATGAAGCTAAATTCAATCAAATGTGCCTTTGGAGTAACCTCGAGAAAGTTTCTGGGATTCATGGTGTCCAGGCATGGGATCGAAGCAAATCTTGAGAAGATTAGAGCCATTCAAGAAATGACTGCTTCAAGATCGATAAAAAAATTTCAGTGCCTAATAGGAAAGGTGGTAGCTCTAAGTTGCTTTGTCTCGAAGTTGGTCGAGCGATGCATGCCCTTCTTCCAAGTGTTCAAGCAACCAAAGAACTTCTACTGGAGTCCTGAATGCCAACAAGTATTTAAAGAGCTAAAAGGTTATCTTGGCTTGCCTCCACTACTAGCCAAGCTCAAAACCAGAGAAGAATTATTTCTATACCTGACGATCTCCCCGGCATCCCTTACCACAGTCCTGGTTAAAGAAGAGGCAAAAGCATAGTGGGCGATCTACTATATAAGCCAAGTTCACAAAGATGCCGAAACCAGGTATACTAAGTCAGAAAAACTGACTTATGCTCTATTGATTGCAGCACGAATACTCTGATCTTATTTCGAGGGGCACATTGTAATATCCTCTTTGATCAATCAGTCAATGTAGTCCTTCATCAAACAGACACCTCTGGATGAATAGAAAAATGGGCAATTGAGCTTATAGAGTTTGATATCAACTTCTTACATCGGCCATCTATCAAAGCCCAAATATTGGTAGATTTTATAGTGGAATGCACCATTTTGGATGAAACCAAACTTGAACAGTAGGAGGACAGCACTCCCTGGTCACAATCGAACTCTTCCAGTGAAGGGACAGACCTCCTAGAAGGCTTCTAAGCCCCATATGTGGATGGTTCATCCAACACTTTCGGAGTCAGTGCGGTTTTGATTTTAGTCAACCTGGAAGGGATTATACTAAAGTACGCACTATTCTTCGAGTTTACCATGACAAACAATGGGGCAGAGTATGAATTTCTAATAGTAGGGTTAAAAATAGCTAAAAAGCTGGAAGTAAATCAGCTTTGAGCCTACTACAGTGACTCTCAATTGGTCGTGGGGTAAGTCGGTGGCAACTATGAAGCTCAGAAGGAAAGTATGGTGAAATATCTAGGAAAGGTGAGAAGTTTGACCCCAACCATCAATAGTTTTAGTATTCAACAGATTCCGAGAATAGAAAATATCAGAGCCGACCTCCTCTTCAAACTAGCCATGCTCGCTCTTAATGAACTATCAAAAGAACTCTTCTTCGAAGTTCTGAGGTGCCCAAGTTTGGAGAAGTCGATGTTTGTGATGCAGATCAACCATGAGCCCTACTGGATTGACTCCCTAGTCGCTTATCTCAAGTATGGGACTCTTTCCTATGATCCGAAAGAGGCTTGAAAATTGAGAAACCAAACTTTTCAATACTTTTTATATGAAAATAAGTTATATAAGAGGTCATATTCTCTGCCACTTCTAAAATATCTCCGACCTTTTGAGGCCAATTTTGCATTGTGAGAGGTACATGAAGGGATATGAAAACCACTTGGGTGCTAGAGCCTTACCCCATAAACTTCTTCGGCTAGGATACTATTGGCCAACCATGTACAAGGATTCCATTGAGTATGTCAAAAAGGGCGACCAATGCCAAAGACATGCAGACATACAAAGACAACCAACCTCCGAACTAACACCCCTGAATACCCAATGGTTGTTTGCATAATGGGGGATGGACATACTCAGATCCTTTCCTATGGCATCTAGATAGCGAAAGTTTCTACTGGTGGCAATCGATTACTTCATAAAATGGGTCGAGTTCGAACCCCTGGCAGAAATTACTGAAGCAAAAGTGAAAGAATTCATTTGGAAGTCAATCATTTGTTGGTTCAGTCTACCTCGAACTCCTATAACTGATAATGGACGCCAATTTGCAGGAACAAAGCTTGCTGAGTTCTATGAAGATTTGAATATCATCCACAACTTTACATTAGTGGCTCATCCACAAGCAAATGGTGAAGCTGAGGTAACTAACAGAACCCTATTGCAAGGTATTAAAGCAAGACTTGAAAGAGCAAAGGAGATTTTGGTAGATGAACTTTATCATGTACTATGGGCATACCAAACTATCCAAAGATTGGCGACCAGAGAGACTCCATTCACCTTGGCCTTTGGAATAGAAGCGGTTGTTCTAATTGACCTCAAACTTCCATCAGTATGAGTTGTGGCCTTTAATGAACAATGCAACTCACAGGACCTTAGAGTTAATCTCAATTTTTTGGAGGAAAAATGGGAAGAGGCCCGAGTTTGCATGGCTGCTTATAGACAAAAAGTTGCTCACTATTATAACTCTAGAGTCAGAGACAAAGTATTCAGAGTGGGAGACTTGGTGCTTCGACGAGCAGCTATTTCACAACCTTAGAATCAAGAAAAGCTTGCCATGAATTAGGAAAGCCCTTACAAAATCAAGAAGGTCGTCCGGTCCAAGACCTACTACTTAAGAGAGCTTAAAGGAGTCGATCTACCCCATCCATGAAACTTGGAAAACTTACGAATGTATAATTAATAATCTCATTTCAATAAAATTTCTTTGTTTTGACATCTCTACTCTGGGTATACAATTTTGATGATAGGAAATTATCCTCCAAACTTCATCATTAAACAAAACTGACGTCCTATTAGGAATTAAAGGAGAATCTCATCCTAACATGAGCAAGATGAAGACCTTCGATTATTTAAGATAGAAGAAATAGAGAGGCCCCTTAGATGGTCCTTTTAAACCCCTACTGTCTTGCTAGAAATAGGTGAGGAACCTTATCCTAAAATGAGCAAAGACTAACCATGTCAGGAATAGGAGGATGACCTTTTCCTGATGTGGATGAAGACTTCTAGTTATTTAAGATCGAAGGAGGAGAGAGGCCCCTTCAATGGTCCTTTCGTACCCCTGTTGTCTTGTTAGGAATAGATGGAGAACCTCGTCCTAATATGAGCAAAGGCTAGCCATGCCAGGAACAGGAGGAGGACCTCATCCTGATATAGATGAAAACCTTCGATTGCTTAAGATCAGAGGAGGGGAGAGGCCCATTCAATGGCCCTTTTGTGCCCCCACTGTCCTGTTAGGAATAGGAGGAGAATCTCATCCTAACATGAGCAAAGCCTAACTATGTCAGGAACAGAGGAAGGACCTCATCCTAACATGGATAAAAATCTCAATTGCTTAAGATCGGAGGATGGGAGAGGCTCCTTCAATGGCCCTTTCCTACCTCCACTATCCTATTAGGAATAGAAAAAGAACCTCGTCCTAACGTTAGCAAAGTCTAACCATGTCAAGAATAGGAGGAGGATCTCGTCCTGATATGGATAAAGACCTTCGATTGCTTATGACCTGGACAAGGGGAGAGGCCCTTCCAATGCCCATTTCATGCCCTGATGGTCCTAAGAAGGACCTCATTCTAACAAGAATATAGACCGACTATGTCAGAAACAAGAAGAGAACCCCATTCAGACGTAGAAGAAGATCTCTGATTAAGCATCTCCAACAACTATGTTTCCAAAAAGAAAAAAGGGAAAGAAAAGCAGAGCTATCGACAAAAATCAAACCCACTCAAAGCAAAAATGGGAGAAGATATCATCTTATTAAAATCAAAATTGATTACAAAATAAGGATCTGTAAGATCGATTACAAAGAGAAAAAAAACTAAAGTTCTAAGAAGGATCAGGTTCCTTGGACTTCAGATTGCTAGCAATCACCAAGGATTCTTTTAGGCCGAAAATCTTCTCCTTGAGCTCCTTACTCCTTATCAAGTTATCATGGAATATCCTATCAGCCATTCAGTAGTTTTCTTCTGATGTTCATAGTCTTTTCCTCAAAACTTCTGATTCAGCTTCAGCATCCTTGATTGCTTGCTATTCACAAATCAACTGAAGCTTCAGTCACTGAACTTTGGCCTTCTCCATCTCGATCGACTATAAGAGTTCACCCATGATCCTCTTCAAGGAGGCGATCTCCTCCGACTCCCTACTTATGCTAGATTGATAACTATCAATGAGTTGCTATTAAAGCTAGACCACCTCGCTGTTAGCAGCATGAAGCTTCTACTCCAACGAGCATATCCTCCCACACCAGCCCAATTGGTATGTCTCATAAGTAAGCTCGACATCGTGCCACTACTTCTGGAGTGTAGAAAATCTTTGTGATCAATCCCATTTGTACCGGGCCTTGTCGGAATTCCATGGCGAACTCTCCTCTAATAGATGAATTTTCTCTTTCATCATCTTGAGCTCAACTTTAAGAGAGCTGACCTTCACAGTTAACACCTAGGACTTATCACTAGCACTTTTTTTAAGCTCGACCAACTCTCTCTCAAAGTTATCTCTCTTAATATTCAAGCTCATAAAATCTTTCATGTGCAACTTACGAAGGCGAGTAACTTCGATTGTTGCCTCTAAAATACTTTTTTTTGGATCTCTGAAGCTCATCTTCCATCTTCTTCAACTTCTTCTTCAGGTGATGGATTTTTTTCTTTAATCTTTTGACTATAGGTCTCAAAGGGATACCTTCAGATAGTGGCTCAGCATTGGTTGGAGATGATTGATCTTGACTTCGATCACCAGAATGATTCTAAATAACATTCATCAGAGCACAAGTATAAGAAAAAGAAAACTCATTTTCATTTCTCAAAATATTTGAATATACATCAAAAAAAAATAGTACAACTATTTAAAATTCTAGACCTCGAGAGGAACAGTGATGGACAAGGTCGAAGTGTTCTCTACCACCTCCAATTTTGATGCAGGTCCAGGTGCCTCAATGGTAGGTTCGGAGGGCTCGAGGATGGCTTCAGCCTGAGAAGGGTCGGCCATAATAGTGGACAGTCCTGCCTCTTCATCAGGGACCTTTCCATATAAGAAACCAAGATCAAGTTCGAGGACTTGGCAGCCACTCGATCCTCATAGAGTTTGTATCCCTTCTAAAAGGCCTCCTAGCCAAATGCAATATTCAGGTCCCTTATTTCAGAGGAAACATTGAACTCCTCCACTGCCTAGATCTTCACCTTCAAGATCAACCTCGAAGTTTGATCCTTCTTCCTCCTCTCCTCCTCCAAGGCCAAAGCAGCCTTCAACCCTATCGAGGTAAATTCTTCTTTTCTGAGCACCTTTTGAAGACCTTTGACCTCGACCACCTTCTCCTTTAAAAGATGGTCAGCCTCGGTGATCTTCTATTGGAGGCAGTCGACTTTAGCTTGAAGGTCTTCCTAAGCCTTCCACACCTCCGACCTCAAATAGTTTGCCATTTTGATATGTGCAAGTATTTGATGACCCGACTATAGCAAATGAGCTGTGTTATGCACACAAAAAAAATAATAAAGAAAGGAGAAAGAAAGAAAAGAGGAGAGAAGAAAAAAGAGAGAAAAAAGAGTCAACAAGATGATTACCTTGAGCAAGGTTCCAAGGGAATCCCACATGAGCTGCACATGATCAAGGTCAGCCATTTGGTCTACAACCTCAGACATGGTGAACTTGTCAGTTATAACCCAGATGAGATTTGGGTCACTGAAGGGATCTTCTTCCGAAGCATTGTTATCATCACTGGACTCGCTAGGGCAAGCCTTGCGGAACATCTTGACGATGACCTTCTTCTTTCCCTTCTTCCCCCCCTTTATCCTTTTTGTTGGGAGGCTATGAAGCTTGATCATCAGCTAAGAGACTTGGGGATGTCAGAGGCACAGAGCCCCCATCAATAGCACCGACCTCGATGGTGGGGATAACTTCGGTGCCCTCGGCAACCTCAGGGGCAGCGACGACAGTAGCAGGGGTCATGGAGCTCGAAGCGCCGACCTTCACCCTCTTCAAAATTTTGCCAAGAGCTTTCTCTTTCTTTTTGTAGGCTTGAAGCCTCTTGACGAGAATCTCAACTGCTTGGGTGTCCATCTTTGCAACAAAGAGGAGATCACAATTAGAACATATATAAGGGGAACCCCATTAAAGCTCATGGAATGTGAAAATATACCAGCAGGGTCAAGGGGACTCAAACCCATGTTAAATAGGGTCTGATCATTTAGAAGTTTAGGTAGGGGAGGAGCCCGGTAATTCTTAAGCTTATTGGCATAATCAAGGTCACTCTTATCTAAGCTGAGGGCTCTACAGATGGACTCTCTTAGGAGACCCTAAGGAGGAAGCCCTAATATCAAGGTTGGACAATGTACAAAGAAGAACTTCTCCTTCTGATTATGGACAGAAGAAGGAGCACCTTTCAGTAATCCCTTCTTACTGAACTGAGAGAAGAAGTACTATCAGTCCTTTGTAGAAGGATGGCATTTGAAGGTAAAGTAGTTTCTGAAAACTGAAACTGTTGGATGAACTTTGGCTAGGTGGCAAAGAGATAGGAATCCGATAAAAAATCTAAAAGAATTTGGCACCATGGAAGCTAAGGAAATATTCAAAAATTGAAAAAATGCAACTACAAAAGGTGGAAGTGGAAGTCTTATCCCAGCACGAAGAGCTTCCAAGTACAAACAAAACTAGCTGGGGCAGGGAGAGCAAGCCTGGTCACTCGGGCCAAGGAGTTCTAGTTCATCTGATGGAACCCTGTATCATATTCTAATTAATGAAAGATCGTCTAAGATCAAGGTGCAACGAATCAAACCTAGTACAATGATCGGATGGGGCATGCTTCTAAGATCGATCTCATCTACGGGGTCAGGATTTTGAAAAGGATGGACCAGATGGACTCCAGGAACCGACAAACTAAGAAATTTTTGAAGACATTCGGATCAAATGAACACCAAAAAATCTTCAAAAAAATCAAGAAAACAAGGTGTAAAACCTTTTTGAAGAAGCCAAAGGGAGAAGATGCAAAAGACACTGAAATGATCAGAGGAAAGATTATGAAACAAACCTAAATCAATCAAGAAGGGCAACGAGACAATGGGTGTGATGGAAATCGAGCAAGAAAGTGCCAGTGAGCGAAAGGAATGGAGGAAGGAATTGAAGAACGCTTGAGCAAAAAAAGGCTACTGGAGGAAGAAGGAGAGAAGCTTGATGAGAAGTGAGGCCTCAGGAGACGGAGATGAATTTAAATATCCTACAAAGCTCGAGATGGTTATGATGGCAGACCTCCTCCAGCTGATCCTCAGGTGACACGTGCCCCCCTCATCATGATAGATAATTGACGGCTGGCAGAACCATAATTGCACCATACATGGAGTGGTGTTTTGATGGGGATTTTAAAAAATTATCTTTTTAGATCACCTTATATTTAAGAAGTTTCGGCACCAGTGTAGTAAATGCCATGACTTTTCATCCAACGTGCATAGAACCCGAAAAAGAATTTTGGTAGTCACCATTTTTGTACCTCCTTTCGAATTTCAAACACAAGAGTAGGGGGACTATTGTTGGGGTTAAACCTGCTCTGGTTGAAGTTTAGCTTGGCATCCTGTCTCAGAATGATCCCAAGATGGCTGTCCTACAGCGAATCTCCTTTTGGACTCCTCTAACAGATCTCCTTTCTTACTCCTCCAGTAGACTTCCATCCGAACTCCTCCAGTGGACCTCCTTTCGAACTCCTCCAGCAGACTTCCATTCAAATTCCTCCAATGGTCTCCTTCCAAACTCCTTCAGTGGACCTCCTTCTAGACTCGTCCAATGGACTTTCGTCTGGACTCCTCCAGCGGATCTCCATCCAAACTCCTCCAGTGGATCTCCTTCCAGACTCCTCCAATGAATTTTAGGACTCCTTCAAGCTGAACTCATCCAATCACAAGCCTTTTGAACTCTTTTTAGCTAGATTTCGCCGATAGATAAGAAGAATTTCTTCCGATCGAGCCCCCTATGGTCACCCAGAAGGACCTCATCATTTACGTGAATTCGGCTCTCAATAAAATGCAAACCAACCTACATGAAGATGATCTTAAAGGAGTCCAAACTTCTCTAGAACTAGACTTGAAGCTCTTCACCACCAGTGCCTACTCCATCTGAACTTCAACTATTAATCCTCAGTGGACTGGCAAGTCATGATAATGAGCACCTCTCTCGATTGTCAAGTCATGACAATAGATACCACTCTCTATAATAAACTCTGCATAGCTCCGAGCGGCCCATTACCAGATGGTTATGACTATCGCTATCAGTTTATTACGCCCTCCACTTATAAAAGGGACCCTGCAGATATATTTCTAAAAAAAAAGTTGAAACTCTGCTCTAAATTTATTTGAGTGCTTCATTTCTATGAACAGAAAACTAACTTGACCGTTGGACGGTCCGACCGGAGCATCCCACCCCCAATCCGAGACTTGTTTTGTAGGTGCCGTCAGTGACCTCGTTCTCTTCAACTCCAATCATCTCCGACATCTGCTATTTTCTACACCAACAATCATCATTGGTTAGATGCACCAAGTATGGTCATGTTAATGATTGGACCTAATCAGATCCTTGTAGTGGAGGCCAAAGCCTATTGATTAGAATTTTGGAGCAAAATTAAATTATTAAAATTTGTTTAGAGAAATAATTAGTTAAAGAACCTATCCATAGATGCACATGTGTTGACTGGCCAAAGTTGGGCTTATGTGCAGTCTATGTGGATTCTAGCATCTTCTAGAAAATTCTTCGAATTAGATGTAGAGGACATCAATTCATATAAAATAGTGGAAGAATCTTTAGACTAAAGTCCAAGTCTTTAGGCTTAAAATAATTCATATACAATAGATCATCGTTCTCTTTTCTATTCAGATTAAGGCTAAATTCTAATTGCTCCATTCATTGTTAGATAAGATTGACTTATGAGACCTAACTTCGATAATTAATATTGAAAGTTGAATTTAGTTCAGCAGCATGAAGAGATTCGTGCTGGAGCTTCTAAGTCTAATGAAAATAAAATATCCAGGATTAACCCAAATTAGGCAGAATGCAAGATGCAGGATCATAGGAAGAAGAATTGCTCTCAATGTCTTGCTTTCCTTAACCCCAATAGGCTAAATAAGAGAAAGAGCAAGGAGTTGCTCATTAAGGATGTTATATGATAACACCTTGTATTTTCTCTATTTGTAATTCTACTAACTAGGTATTGGATACTAGTAGTCTTCTGCAATTTGTTGCAAGAACTATAAGTAAGTAAAAGGTTTGAAAAATGGTGAGAGATTCCTGAATATTGTGGTTGAAAATTCTATTTCAATCCTTGCTTTAGAAATTGTCGACTTCATTTTTAATACAAATATTATTATTTTAAGTGATTATCACTATTGTCCATCGTTTATAATAAATATGATCTCTATTGATCTTTTGCCTAGAAATGGTTATCATTTATCAATAAAGAAAGATTATTATGATATCATTATGAATGATGTAACAATAATACATGGATAATAAAGAAATGACATACACGTTTAATCATAGCCTGTTAGTATATTGTACACATTTAATAAACACTCAAGTTAGATTATGTCATGGATTCCTACATTTGGCATTAAGGCTTGGTCATGTTAACGAGAATAGGATAAGCAGGTTAGTTTTAGGATTTGATGCCTCAAATTTGACCCACAGCAAGAAGAGAATTAAATTTCAGCATAGTAGTCAGGCTGGCTCTGATATGCAGTCGAGCCAGCTCAGATTGAGATCGAGCCGGCTCGAACCACAGTCGAGCTGGCTCTCTCAGACAGACAGACAGTAGGAGTTCAGATGAGATACTGTCAAGCCAGCTTGACCCCTAACCAAGCTGGCTCGATGGAGGTGAATAGAACACGATGGGATTTTTTCTATTTGGACTTAGATTGTGATTAATTCAAGAGATCTATGGGATTTGAATGTAGACCATAGGATCCAGCAACCATGAAGGGTTGCAGTCTTGATCTAATGGTTGAAAAATATTCTAAGACTCCACCAAGGAGATGTTCGACTCATATTAGGAGAATGAGCCCTATTAGGACTCCTGTGAACTACTGAGAAGAGGATTCTCATCCTATTTAAAGGGTTGAGGTACTATGGAGCAAAAAAGGTGGCATGTGTGGTGTGAGAGGCATGTAGAGAGTGGAGGTTGTGGAGAGCAAGAAAGGTAGCGCATGTGGCAGAGCATCGAGTAAATGCAGCTCGCAAGAGAGAGAAGCAATAGGTGCATAGCATCCGACGTGGAGGCTGTGAGGGCAGAGCATCTTGTAGCTTCTGAAGATCTTCTTTGGATTCTGAGAGAGCTTTTATGAGGGTAGCTTTTAGTTAAGAGAGATTTATGTACGATGAGTTGAGAGTGGGTGTTCTCCTCTTGTACTTATTTTTCTCTTTTATAGTGAAGCTTTGCATGCACCATGGAGGCGAGCTTTTAGGTTGATCTACATACTTGATTATTTTCTTATTTTATTTTTTTCTTTTTTGTACCATAATAATTTGATACTAGATCCTTAACAAGCAGTATCAAAGTAGCTGATATCCCAACAGTTTGGTATCAAAGCAAGTTGATACCATAATAATTGATATCAAAGCCAGATAGTACTAGAGTGCAGATTGTAGTAGTGGTTAGAGATTGAATAATATGGAGAAGACAAGCACAATTAAGGTAGAGATCAATAGGTTCGATGGAAAGGACAATTTCTCTTTGTTGCAAGCAAGGATAAAGAATGTCTTCATCCAACAAGGGTTCATCGATGCTTTCTTGTATTACGACACACCAGCCAACATAGAGGTAAAGGATTGAAAGCAGATCTAAATGTAGGTGGTGAGCATGATCCACTTATACCTAGCGGATGATCTGGTGATCCATGTACTTGGTGAGGCTTCTCCAATGGCACTATGGTCGAAGCTCGAGGAGTTATACATAGCGATGTCGCTCACCAACATGCTATTCCTTTGAAGACAATTCTATCAACTATGGATGGATGAAGGTCAGAGTGTATGGAAACATCTATCCAACTTCTAGAAGATCCTCATCAACCTCCTCAGTGTTGGTGAAAACATTGAGGAGAAGACTAGGGCATTAGTATTGCTAGCATCACTCCTTCCTTTGTATGAGTCTTGGTGATTGCTCTTCTAGTAGGAAAGAGCACCATCAAGGTGGACGAGGTCACCACAACAATACTCCAGAATGAGGTTCTCAGGAGGGAGAATCCAACTTTGAGCATAAATCGCAGCAGCTCAGCTTTTGCAATTTTTGGAGGAGCTGGAGGCAATAGATAGAGCAATAGAGGATCGCGATGAGGATGATCTAGATCCAAGATGAGGGATCTTAGCAAGATCAGATGCTACAGGTGCGACAAGTTAGGGCATTGAGTCAAGGAATGCCCATAACTCAAGGATCAGACGAGGATTACTATAGTGATGTCTAGTAGCGAGTCAAAGGATGATGTCTTAGAGATATCTGATGACGTATCTAGTTCTTTCCAGTAGTGAATTTTAGATTCTGCATGCATATATCATGTTTATTGCAGAAAGAAGCAGTTTTATTCCTTGGAGACTAGTAATGGCACTATTTATCTATTGGATGGATCAAGTTGTATGATTAGAGGCATCAAGATGGTTAGCTATAAGACACATGATGGTATAGTGAGGAGATTGGGGGAGGTTCGATATATACCAAATTTTAGATAGAATCTTATCTCACTGAGCAAACTAGATTTAAACGGCTACAGGTGGATAGCTGATGATTGAATATTGAAGGTCATGCATGATGATAGGATGATATTGGAGAGGAAGAAGAAGACAAGAGGACATTACTATCTGACAGAAAGTCCAATGCGAGGTGGAGCTTCAGGAGCCAGAGGAAGTCCAGTGCAAGGTGGAGCTCGAGGTGGAGATGGATCGGGCACGAGATGGGAGACTCAGAAGGGTGAGAGGCAACATCGTAGAGTGAGGTTCCTATTACCATAGGAGAATTTCCCAAGCAAGTCTTTGGTCAAAGTGGACACAGCCCATGATAGAGGTGAGATCGAGCGACTTAGCTCGACTCCCATGTTTGTCCGTCCATGATCAACAGGCATGCCCCAGGGCATGGGGGCAAGATAGATCACAAGCTCTCAAAGTCAGATGGAGGCCGAATATTGAGTTAAGATGGAGATTGTTAGGATTTGATGCCTCAAATTTGATCCACAGCAACAAGAGAATCAATTTTTAGCATAGTAGTTGGGCCAGCTCTGATACACGATTGAGCTGGCTCAGATTGAGATCAAGCTAGCTTGAACCATAGTCGAGCAAGCATTCTCAAGCAGACAGATAGCAGGAGTCTGAACAAGATGTAGTCGAGCCAGCTCAATCCCTAACTGAGCCGACTCGATGGAGGCAAATAGAACATGATGGAATTTTTTTTGTTTGGACTCGGATTATGATTAATCCAAGGGATCTATGGGAGTTGCACGTGGACCACAGGATCCAGCAGCCATGGAGGGTTGCGGTCATGATCTGAAGGTTGGAAAATATTCCAAGACTCCATCAAGGACATGTTTGACTCATATTAGGAGAATGAGCCATATTAAGACTTCTGTGAACTACGAGAAGAGGATTCTCATCCTATTTAAAGGACTGAGGTGCTGTGGAGCAAAATGGATGGAACATGTGGCATGAGCGGCATGTAGAGAGGCTCAGGCAGCCATCAAGAGAAGCTTGACAGGGCACTGAGTACATGCAGCCCATGAGAGAGAGAAGCAATAGGTGCATAGCATCCGGCATAGAGGCTATGAGGGTAGAGTATCTTGTAGCTTTTGAGGATCTTCTTGAGATTCTGAGAGAGTTTTTGTGAGGGTAGCTTTTAGTTGAGAGAAATTTATGTACGGTAAGTTGAGAGTGGATGTTCTCTTCTTGTACCTATTTTTTTCTTTCATAGTGAAGCTTTGCATGCTCCGTGGAGGCAAGCCTTTAAGTTGATCTACAAACTTGATTATTTTCTTATTTTATTTCTTCCTTCTTTCCACTGCAATAATTTGGTACAAGATCCTTAACAAGTGGTATCAGAGTAGCTGATATCCCAACAATTTGGTATCAGAGTGAGTTGATACTACAATAGTTAGGATAAAAGGAAAACCTCAAAATCAATGATTGTGAATCATTATCAACCTGTGAGTCTTATCTTCTTAGAAAGATGACAAAGTTATCTTTTACTGGAAAAGGTGAAAAAGTTGATGAGATTCTAAATCTCATACATAGTGATGTATGTAGTCTTATGAACTCAAGTGCCAGAGAAGGATATCGATATCTCATTACGATTGTAGATGACCTATCTAGATATGGGTACGTCAATCTTGAATCATTTAAATTGTTCAAAAATTCTATAATGATGTAGAAAAATAAATCGGAAGATATATTAGAACTCTTCGATCATATCAATGAGGCAAATACTTATCTAGTGAGTTTTTGACATATCTATGAGAGAATGGGATTCTCTCATAATGAACTTCTCTTTGAACACCATAGATTATTGGTGTATCAGAAATGAGAAATCAAATAGACAAGATTCGATCCATGATGGAATTTACTAGTCTATCTATTTCACTTTAGGGTTATGTTTTATAGACTGTTTGTTTTACTCTAAAAATTATTTTGAGTAAATGTATTGTAAAGACTCCATATGGGATATGGACCAGATATAGACCTAGACTTTCTCACCTTCGGGTTTGGGATTGTCTGGCCTACATCATATGTTTGCATAAAGATAAACTTGGAGCCTGATCCCAGAGGTATATATTTATAGGATACCCCAAGAAAACTAGGGGTTATTACTTCTACCATGCTGAAGAACATAGATGATCGTCAGCAGTAGGGCATTCTTTTTGGAAAAGAAGGTTCTTAGAGATGAAACCGATGCCTATAAAGTTGAACTTGAGGAAGTTCAATCGATAGAAAGTAATGATAGAATCTAGTAAACCTATAGAACCAAATTTGATTAGATCAAATTTGGAGCCCATTAAAGAGGCACCATTAGGGGATTCAGTAGAGTATCGTGCTGGCTGGATATATACTTTTATCTTTAGATCCGAGATGGTGATCCTATTGAGCTCAATGAGAACAATAAAGATCTGATCACTTATATGGATACCATGCAGAGGTCTGACTCTAAGAAGTGGTTTGGAACAATAAAATCCAAATTGGAGCCTATGAAAATCAATAGTGTGTAGATACTAGTTGATTTACCTGAAAGGATAAAACCCATTGGGTATGAATGGATTTTCAAAAGGATCAGAGTGGCATAGACGAGTAGGTGAAGACTTACAAAGCCCGTTTGGCTGTCCTCTCAGAGTTGGAAACATATGTTTTAAATGTATGTCTTCATTATGAATGAAGAGAAACCCTGCATCTATAAGTGGGCATAAGAATCCATAGTGTTTTTCCTTATGTTATTTGTGGATGACATTCTCTTAATTGGGAATGATGTTTTAGTATGACAAGAAATAAAGATTTAGCTGTCATCTTTTTTTTTATGTAGAAATTGAGAGAAGCATCCTACATCCTAAGGATGGAGATCTTTAAAGATAGATCTAAATGGATACTTGGATTGTCCCAATCCATGTTCAAGGCCAAATATGGTTGTACTCTCTAAGAATAGTAAGCAGATACAAGTCTAATCCAAGTTAGAACCACTAAAAGATTATATAGATAATTCTTAAGTATTTGAGAAATACTAAGATCTAGTGACTCAAACATGGAGATACTAACTTAAAACTTATGGAATATTTTCATTCTAATTTTTAGTCAGATAAAGATGATAGCAGGAGAGTGTCGGATCATGAATTTACCCTAATTGGAGGAGCAATCTATTGAAAAAGTTTCAAGTAGAATATTGTAGCCTATTCTATTAGTGATGTAGAGTACATCATAGCATTTGATGCTGCCATGTAGGCTGTGTGGTGGCATAAGTTCATTAGCAAGCTAGGAGAGGCACCCTCCATCATGGTCTAGTCCTAATATAGAACTAGAGCCATAGCTTTGGCTAAAGAACCAAAGGTACACCATAGGACCAACATAGTCTACATCGCTATCATCTTAGATTTTAGATTAGGATGATGTCGACCTTTAAAAAATCAACAAAAAAAGAAAACATGATTGATCCATTTGCTAAAGCCTTGGAACTAAGAAGTTCTACGAGCTCAAGTAGAGGATGCATATTTGATATTATTCAAATTGGCTTTAGTCCAAGTAGGAGTTATTAAAAAATGTGTCCTAAAGCCAATCATCTAAGTTATAGATGATTGGAATTAGTATATAAATTATCAAATAATAATAGTTATTTAGCTTATTTATCATAAAAGTTCTATTTTTCTTAAATAAACTTCTAAGTTATGATGAAGTCCTTAGAATCATATTAAATTGATAAAGAAGGATTTATCAGATGGTTCTTAAATTGTTCATGACCAAATGATAAGTTATTAATAAGGGCGATAACTTATAGAGTGTAGATTACTGTATGTCATATGCATTGATTATCCCCGTAATCAAGTGGTGTGGAGACATTAGTATGGCATGTAGGTGAGATGTAGAAGTACATCTACAGTAAGCATGACCAATGTAGCACTCACTGTTAAGAGTAGCTAGCCAAGGCCAATGAGTATAAGTATCCCTTCGACCTGAGATCACCATGGTGACTTGCAAGCAACTCACTATACTTTGATGTTGGACTATCTATATTTCTAATATAGCAATGAAAGGTTTCTAGGTATAGTTAAGTACTTGTAGAGTTGGTGTATGAGTAAAGATGGGATTGACCACTCCTGATTAACTTTAGGAAGTAAATGTCTCACTATATTTCAATTTAGCAAAATCTAGGCCTGGATAATCCTCGTGAGGAGTCATGGAATTTGCAAAATTTTGAGACATAATATGGATGACTTGTATGAGTTTTGTTAATGCAAAATCTGATCATCATCGGAGAAGCGCTAGAGTCGAAGAAGAATAGATCACCATCGATGACCTGCAAAACAAGTCTCATTCAGAGCCTAAGGGGGTGGCTTCGGCAAGATCCTCCGATGATCAAGTCAGCTCTTTCGGCCAACAAAAATGGAGTACTCAGTCGAAAAAGTTATAGAGTATTAAGAAGGAGAAGAGAGCTTGGAGAAAACATATCTGGAGGGTCCCTTTTATAGATGGAGCCTATAACAAACTGATAGTGACAGTCGTAACTATCGAGTAGTAGGCTGCTCGGGGCCACATGTAGTTTGTTATGAAGAATAGTGTCTGTTATCACAAGATACCAGTCCATTTGAGATTTGATAGTTAAAGTTCGGAGGAGTAGGTGTCGGTTGGTGATGGCCTTTGAGCTATATCAATTCTAGAGGAGTTCAAACTCCTCTAAGGTAGTCCGGGTGTGGGTCAGTTAATGTCGTGTTCGAGGTCGGATTTATGTAGGAGAGGAGACTCTTCTGGATTCAGAAAGTAGACCTCCTAGAGAGATCTGCGCGCAGCTCTTCTAGAGGAGAAACCTGAGGAAGAATTTGCCTGATGGAGGAATCCAACTACTGAGAAAAATTTGGATGGAGTTTGCTTGTTGGAAGAGTTCGAAAGGAATTCGTCTGTTGGAGGAGTTCGACTGCTAGAGGAGTTCGCCTATTGGAGGAGTCTGGAAGAAGTTCAGCTGCTAGAAGAGTTCGTCTGTTGGATTCCGAAAGGAGTTTAGCTGCTAGAGGAGTTTGTCTGTTGGGGTAATCCAGAAGGAGTTCACATATTGGAGTCCAGAAGGAGTTCTCCTATTGGAGGAGTCTAGAAGGAGTTTGACTATTTGAGGAGTTTGCTTATTGGGAGAGTTCGAAAAAAGTTTGCCAGTTGGAGAAGTTCAAAAGGAGTTCACCTGCTAGAGGAGTTCACCTGTTAGAGTCCGGAAGGAGTTTGCTTGCTGGAGGAGTCCGAAAGGAGTTCACCTATTGGAGTCCGGATGGAGTTCGATTGCTAGAGGATTTCACCTATTGGAGGGAGATCGGTCGAATGGGATGTGCAGGTGCTAGGGACTTGGCTAGTTCTCTAGGACGGTATTGACTGTTCAAGCTTGCCTAGAGAAGGAATCCATGATGTTTTGTTGAATCCAAAATCAATCTTCCTAGTCAACTAGATTCTCTAGCTATAATGTTGGAGGTTGCCATTCTAGAATGATTCAAAGCATGAATATTCCTATGGGTTGAGGTTCAGTTTCTACAACCGTAACTAGATGGAACTGATGACCTAAAGAGATAGGATGTTTCTAGGTGGGATAGGATGTTTTGTCTTTTATTGGGCTGGCGTCGGAGCTTCGTATACGCATGATGACCTAAAGAGATGTTTTCCAAATTTTCTGTCAGAAGTCTGCTCGAAGTACAGCTCCATTAAGGATCTGTCCGTTGGAAGCTTTATGCCACGATGAGTGGAACATGCGATGATCAGAGATCGGCTGGAGGAAATCTGCAATCATAACTGCTCTGGGGCTCTAGGGGTTACTTAAGCCTGCTCTCCTCCTCCGAGTCCCTACTTCTAAAATCTTCCTTTCCTCCATTTGGTTTCCTTCTTCATCTCGAGCAAGAGCCCAAGCTGCTTCCTTTGGTTTTTGGCATACCTTCCTTCGATTCTTTCTCCATTCGCCATCTCCTTGTTCTTCTCAATAAATTTAGGTCAGCTTTCCGACACTTTTTGGATTATCTCTACATTCTTACTTTCTCATTCTTTCTATTCTTATCGAAGCTTGAACATCTCTTTTTTTTTTTTTGGATATTTTCTTGATTTTATCTTGATCCAAATGTCTAGTGAGGGATCTTAGTCGACTTGTTCTGAGAGCCCAACCCCTTTAAACTTGATGAACCCGCTTCCTGAGGAGGCCAAACCCTTGGGATCGGCCCATCCTTTTGTGCGTACGACCATTTCTTGTAGACTTCGGCCTGATTACCTTTTCTTAGCTAGGATTTAGTTTGGAATTCTCCCTAAGTACGAGCTTGAGCTCCCTGGGCCTGACGATCGAGCCTGGTCACCTCCTCCCAATCGAATCTATCTATACGTCGAAATCTTTTGGGCCGAGCTTAGGTTACCTTTACCTTTTTCTATAGCTAACTTATTTAGGTTTCTCAATATTTTTCTTGTTGCCATGGCGTCGAACTCCTTTAGATTTATCAAACGATTCCTCTCCCTGTGCACCATGGTAGGTGTCCAACCTACCATTTTTCTGTTCTATAATTTTTTTACCTTTAAACATTATCCCACCGCTAAGGATTGGTGGTATGTGTCTCCACAGTTCGAAAGGAAGGGACTGCTTAAAGGTGCCCCTTCCTCCGTTCATGGTTGGAAGGAGAAGTTCTTCTTCATTTTCCATCCCACCCTAGAACTAGGGCTACCTCCATGGGGCGAGGTAAGGGAATTGATTCGTCGAGCTCCTAGGCTAAAAAATGAAGATCGAAGCTTGATCGATAAGCTGAAGTCCATTGACGCTCCACCAATCCCTAGACTCCTAGATGAGAAAATCTTGTTCAATTTTGACCTCAGTCCTCTTAACCTAACAGGTAGTTTGTGATATTCAGCTGGCTGGATGGTATTCATTTTTTTGATCTTCTAACTTTATCTTTGTAGAAATTATCCATGAGGAATGGAACAGCTTGACGAAGGGGGTCTAGACCCTTAAAAGGAAGGGTGGTTCTTTCGACGAACCATAGAAGAACGCCCGAACTGGAGAGTCAAGTCAAGCTATACCAGTTTGGTCTGTGCCGACCCTTGAACCCGCCGCTACCATGCTGAGCCCGACTCTATCAGATGAGGCCATCCCTCTTGCTCCTATTCGGCAAAAGAGAGCTATGTAGAAGAAGAAGAAGAGGGCCATCGACAAGAAGGTTGGATGGAAGGCTAAGAGCTCCGAAGGAGGAGACCTTGGCCAGGAACAGGATTCCCTAGATGACTGAGAGGTTGTCCAGGCACTAATGGAGGGGAGCGTCCTTCCCCACATTATTGAAAGGATGCACCAAAAGGACAACATCGAGAGGTTCGATGAATCATTTGCTGCCTTTCTGAAAGTAAGTGGTTCCTTTTGATTTTGACTTCATGCCCATTAAGCTTCGAAATTGGGATCTTTTATGATTCTGATTTATTATGTGTTTTGTAGCTGGGACACTATCTTTTTGCACACACCAAAGCAGCAAGCCAAAATTGGGCTAAAGCTTCTAGAGCCCTGGAAGAAGCTCGTGTAGAGGCTGAGAAGGCCCGGGCCGAGGCCAACATTCTAAAGGTTGCCTCGGAGACTCATTTTTCTGAAGTCGAATGCCTTCAGAATGAACTAAGAGAGGAGAGTGGCAAGATGGCAAAGTTGAGGGCCGAGCTAGCCCTGAAAAAGGAGGAGAAAAGGAAGGTGCAAGAGGAGGTTAGCGCTACCATGGAAAGGATTGTGTAGAACTTCAAGTCCTCCAAGGATATGGAGGACATAAAAATAGACTTTGCCCAAGAAGCCTTCTTGGAAGGGTTCCAGATCTGCATGGGACGAGATGCCGAGAATTTCCTTAACATCGATCTGGATCTCCTCCTAGAAGAGCCAGAGGATGGAGCCGGCCCTTCACATGCCGATGCCGAGGTCGCTCCTGAATCCGCAGGTGCAGTGTCCAAGCCTGTCCAAGGGTCGGAGCCGGTCGAGAATGTCCTGACCTCTCTAGTTGGTGAGCCACCTGAGGTCTAAACTTTTGACATCTATGTACCTTCTTTTTTTTTCTTTTTTTTTTGGTGTACAAAATATATTTCAAGTAATAAGAGCAAATCCTTCTTTTCATTTACACTTTGCATTGTATGTGATTTAGAACATCTCCATCGATCAGGGCCATGACCTTCTTTCTCCAGTTGACACTGACCCCTTGCCTCAAGGGGTTTCGTTCAAGCCTTTGATAAAGCATTTGAAGAAGGAGGTCCACCTATGAAGGAAAAGATTGAATAGAGTTGAGGCTGACCTTCAGGCCTCTCGAAAAAACACTACGGAGGTGACTAAGGAAGTCACTCACCTCTGAAGTTTACACATGAAGGACATAGCGAGCTTTAGCATTTAGAAAGAATATTTTGAGAAGAAGCCTGCTGAACTCTGGAAGAGCACGAGCGACAACTCTTGGGTGCTCACAGCAAAGATTGGTTCTCTAGAAGTTGATCTCAAGAAGATGAAAGAGAAGATTCATCTCTTGGAAGGGAGTTCACCATGGTCCACCAACGAAGCTCAGCATGACTAAAATTCATTAAAGAAGTTCTTTCAGCTTCAGAAGCAGCTGCCGAATGCTGAAGATCGATAAAATAATTACCGAGCGGCTTGGGCAGGAAAGATGTCCAGGCTTGAAGGCGAGCTAAAGGCTGCCAGGGATGAGGCGACCTATTTTTAGAAGAAGTTTCATAGCATTTAGCAGGCTGGATCAAGCGGCGAACCTGAGAAGCTCATCTTTCTGAGGAGGACTATCGATGAACTCTCGAAGGCTGTTGGGATGGAGAAAACTGAAGTTCAACAATTGAATCTCCAACTGACCTGGGAGCGTCAAGCCGTCAAAGATGCTGAAGCTGAATTTGAGGTTTTGAGGAAGCTACGGTGAGAGCTCGAGGCTAAATTTGAATACTCCAATAGGATGTACAATGACGGTCTATACAAGAAGAAGGAGCTAGAGGAGGAAATTTTCAAACTAAAGAAAGCTTTGGTGATGGTTGGAGTCGATCACCCGAAGTCTGAAGAGCTCGGATTGCCTTAGGACTTCACCTCCTTTTTTTTTTTATATAATCAATTTTACCAATCTTTATCTTGTCTGTAATACATTTGCTTTTTCACACAGTCGGCCTTTGCCGACCTCTATTTTGCTTGTAGTGTGCCCATTGTAATTGATCTTATTAACTTTTACTTGCAACGAACTTTACTTCATAATAAAATAGTACTTTTTTTGTTATCATCTCTTATTGATTCAATTCTGGATGCCTCATTTTTCTTTCATTTCAAACGAGATGCTTCTTGTGGATGTTGGGTCAGGGGTTCATTCCATGGATTAGGATGGGATTTTTCCTTTGGCATTTGGCGCGGTCGTAGGGGAATGTGCTCATCAATCATTAGTAGTGCCTTGACCTTCCACCCCTTATATGATCGTAGAGGTTCGTTGGATCTATTGGTGGGTTCTCATCTTGGTTTAATGAGACCTTTGACTTTGCTCACGTTAGGACGAGGTTCTCCTCCTGTTCCTAATGGGCTGTAGGGGCACTATAGGGTTGTCGATAGGGCCTCTTTCCTCATCTCATCTTAGTTCAATGAGGTCTTCGATCTTGCTCATGTTAGGACGAGGTTCTCCTCCTGTTCTGAATGGACTGTAGGGGCACATTAGGGCCGTTGGTAAGGCCTCTTCCCTCATCTCGTCTTAGTTCAACGAGGCCTTCGATCTTGCTCATCTTAGGATGAGGTTCTCCTCATGTTTCTAATGGGCTATAGGGGCACATTAGGATTGTTGGTAGGGTCTCTCCCCACATCTCTTCTTAGTTCAATGAGGCCTTCGATCTTGCTCATGTTAGAACGAGGTTCTCCTCCTATTCCTAACGGGCTATATGGGCACATTAGGACCATTGGTAGGGCTTCTCTCCTCATCTTATCTTAGTTCAACGAGGCCTTCGACCTTGCTCATGTTAGGAAGAGGTTCTCCTCATGTTCCTAATGGGCTCTAGGGGCACATTAGGGCCGTTGTTAGGGTCTCTCCCCTCATCTCATCTTAGTTCAACGAGGCCTTCAACCTTGCTCATGTTAGGATGAGGTTCTCCTCCTGTTTCTGATGGGCCACTTTTGGTTGCTTTAGAGTCATCATTACACAATCTTTATGCCAAGAAGTAATGATGTTAAAATAGAAAGAACTTTATTGAAGAAAAGTTACTAGTAGTCCATTCTTAAGTTTTCTAAATTTCAAGGGCGTGGGAATGTCGTCCCTCCAAGCTCCTTCAAGCGGTAAGTTTTAGGTCGAATGACTTCCTCCACTTTATACGAACCTTCCCAATTTAGGGTGAGCATTCCTTGCTCTTGAGGCTTCGAAATGGATGCTTGTCGGAGCACCAAGTCTACCATCCTGAATGCTTTACTTTTTACTCTAGAGTTATAGTATCTTACTACTCTTCATCTGTAGGCTGTCATCCAAACTTGGGTATCTTCTCTCTTTTCTTCCAATAGATTGAGATTGACTCTGAAGTCCTGTGAGTTACGATACTCATTGAAGGCCACGATCCATGCTGATGGAAGTTTAAGCTAGATCGGGATGACTGCCTTCATCCCAAAGGCTAGGGCAAATGATGTTTTTCTACTTGGTAGCCTATGAGTAGTTCGGTACACCTAAAGGATGTGGTAGAGTTCATCCGCTCAAGTTTTTCTTGCTCTTTCAAGCCTTTCCTTGATGCCTTATAGTAAAATTCTATTGGTCACCTCTGCTTCACCATTTGCCTATGAATGGGCCACTGATGTGAAGTGATGGGAGATATTTAGATCTTCACAGAACTCAATGAACCTCATCCCAGCAAACTATCATCCATTATCTATTATGAGAGCTTAAGACCGACCAAACTGATAGATGACTGACTTTTAGATGAAGTCATATACCTTGGCCTCAGTAATTTTTGCTAGTGGTTCGGCTTCGATCCATTTAGTGAAGTAGTCGATCGGAATCAGGAGGAACTTCCATTGTTCGAATGCCATTGGAAAAGGGCCAAGTATATCCATTCCCCACTGTGCAAATGGCTAAGGTGCGCTTAGTAGAGTAAGCTTGAAGGCCAGCTATCTTTATATGTTTGCATTTCTCTAACAGCAGTCACATTTCTTGACATACTTTATAGAGTCATGGTACAAGGTCGGCCAATAGTACCCTTATCGAAGTAGTCTTTGCGATTGGGATCTGGCTCCTACATGACTTCCATAAATTTCCTCATGCACTTTCCATAATGTGAAGTCGGCCTTTGAAGGTCGGAGACATCTTAAAAGCGGTAGTGAATACGACCTTTTATACAGCTTGCCCTCATATAAAACATACTGGGAGGCTTGATTCCTAAGTTTTCGAGCTTCTTTTGGATCATGAGGAAGAACTCCCTCTTTGAGATAGGCAACTAATGGGTCAATTTAGCTCAACTCGTGCTCCTTCTACATAATAAGCTGTGATTCCTCTGAGCTTGGGTATTTTAGATTTCAAAAAATACTTCTTTGGATAGTTCAATTGAAACTAAAGTGGCTAATTTAGAGAGAAGGTCAGCTCTTGTATTTTCTGCCCTCGAAATCTAGTGAATGCCAAAACTATCGAAAGATGGAGTCAAATCATTTACTTTCTCAAGATATTTCATCATACTTTCCTCTCGTGCTTCATAGTTGCCACTAACTTGGCTGACCACTAATTGGGAATCACTGTAGACTTGAAGTCGATCTGCTTTTGACTTCTTTGCTATTTTTAATCCAATGATCAGTGCTTCATATTCGGCCTCATTATTAGTTGCAGAAAATTTGAGGCATAGCGCATATTCGGCAACAACTCCCTCAAGGTTGAGTAAGACCAACCCCACGCCTGCTGCAGCAGCACTGGATGAACCATCCACGTACAAGGCCCAAAAACCTTCGAAAAAGTTGGCACTCTCTTCGGGGAGGCTCGGTTGCAACCACGGGATGCCGATCTCATTTTGTTCAATCTTGGCTTCATCTGAAATGGTACATTCTACTATAAAATCTATCAATATCTGAGCTCTGATCGATGGCCGAGGTCGATAATTGATGTCAAACTCCATGAGCTCAATTGTCCATTTTGCAATTATTTCGAAAGCATCCATTCAATGAAGGACTACTTTCATTAGTTGATCCATAAGGACCATTATGGTGTGCCCCTAAAAGTAAGGTCGGAGTCTCCTGGTAGTAATTAGAAGAGAATAAATAAATTTTTCTAACTTAGAGTACCTGGTCTTTGTATCCCTCAGAATCTGAGTTACGAGTAGATTGGTCATTGCATTTTCACTTCCTCCTTGACCATGACTGCTACCAAGGCAGTCGGGGAGACTACTAGGTATAGAAACAATTCTTCTCCGGATTCAGGCTTTGCTAGTAGTGGGGGTGAGCTGAGATAGTTTTTAAGCTCCTCAAATGCTCATTAGCACTTCGTCATCCAGCAAAAGTTCTTTGGTTGCTTAAGAACTTGGAAGAAGGGCATGCATCGCTCAGTCAATCTCAAGATGAAGTGATTTAGGGATGCCTCTTTTTCAGTTAGGCGTTGAACTTCTTTGATTATTTTTAGAGCAGTCATCTCCCGAATAGCTCAGATTTTCTCTGGATTTGCTTCAATCCCATGCCTTGACACCATAAATCCTAGAAACTTCTCTGAGGTCACACCAAAGGTGCACTTGGTTGGGTTCAGCTTCATCTTGTACTTCTTGAGGGCACTGAAGGTCTCTTCGAGGTTGGCAATGTGGTTTATTGAAGCTCGGCTTTCGATGAGCATGTCATCCACATACACCTCCATGATGCGATCAATCTGCTCCTTGAAGATCTTGTTGATCAGGCACTGATATGTTGCCCCTACATTTTTTAATCCAAAAGGCATAACCCTATCACAGTAAAGACTATGATCAGTAACAAAAGTAGTTTTCTCCTCATCCTTTGGTGCCATCCATATTTGGTTATAGTCAAAAAAGGCATCCATGAAGGTGAGGAGCTCATGCCCTAAGGTTGCATCTATCAGTTGATCAATCCTGGATGACGGATAGCTGTCTTTTGGGCAGGCTTTGTTTAGCTCTTTGAAGTCTATACACATCCTCCACTTACCGTTTGCCTTTTTGACGAGAACCACGTTTAAGAGCAAGCTCGGGTAGTTAATTTCTTGGATGAATCCAACTTTGAGGAGCTTGCCTACTTCTTCTATAATTACTTTCTGCCTCTATGGGGTGTGGTTGCACATCTTCTCTTTTACTGGCTGATACTTAGGATTTACGGTCAGTTGATGTTCCATGACCTCGACATCAATTCCTAGCATATCCACTAGGACCCAAGTGGAGACGTCCGTATTCTTCCTGAGAAAAGTGATGAGTCACTCTCGAACCTCATCCCCTAAGTTGGAGCTGATCTACACAGTGTGCTCCACGCTCCCGTCATTTAAGGGCATAGATATGAGGTCCTCCATAGGCTCACTCTGCTCCTCGGTAAGGTCGTCACGGACATCCAGCCCATCAATAGGACAAAGGTCGGGCTGGATGTTTTTTTGTAGTGCAATGGAGTAATAGCATCTTGCTAATGCCTAGTCTCCCCTGATCTCTCCAATTCCATAGCTCATTGGAAACTTCACCTTTAGATAATAAGTTGACACCACTGCTCAGAGTACCTTCAAACCAAGTCAGTCGAGAATAGCATTGTAGGAAGATGGAGCCTTTATGACTAGAAAATCAACTAGTACCTTAACCAGCTTCGGGCGTTGCCCTATAGTCACAGTCAAAGTTATTATGCCCTAAACTAACATGGCATTGCTAGTGAAGCCTACCAATGGAGAGTTCATAGGTCCCAAGTGGTTATTGAGTAAGGACATTTTCGAGAAAGCATAATAAAATAAAACATCAGCAGAGCTTCCATTATCTACCAAGACATGGTGCACATCATAGTCGGCAATGTTTAAAGAGATTATAACTGCATCATTGTGTGAGAACTGGACTCCTTGAGCATCCTCATCAGTGAAAGTGATGAGCTCATTAGTTCTCCTCCTCTTCTCGGGCTCGGCTAACCGCTAGCCTCCCCTCATCAAAGTCCTCTAGAGATGGTGTTGATGATGCCAAGGGATGGCCGATCCACCTACTGCTCCTTCCTTTACGGTTTTGGTTGCGATAATGTCCTTGGCCAATCTTTTTGCTCTTCAGAATGATGCCATAGGAATCGATCGAATCTGCCTCACCTGATGAGCTCCTCGATCTCATCTTGGAGTTGAATACATTCTTCAGTATCGTGACCATGGTCATGATGATAGAGACAGAACTTATTTAGGTTGCATCTGCCAGGATGGGAGCTCATCCTTTCAGGCCTCGACAGCTGCTCCTTAATCTCCATTAGCACTTGCATTTTTGGAGCATTGATGGGGGCATAATTGTATAACCTATAGAGGTGGGAACCCCACCATGCCCTTCTACCGAGACTTTCCTGCTTTCGAGCTCGGAGAGGAGTTAGGGCTTGCTTACGCTTAGGAAGAGTTCGGAAGTGCGGCCGAGCTTCACTCGACTTTCTTTCCTCAGCGGGCCTGCCTGATTCGCTGATTCACCGCTCTCCAATAGCTTCATTGTCCTTAGCCTTGAAGGCCTCTTCCGCATGGGCATACCCTTCAGCCCGAGCTAGCAAATAGTAAAATCCTTGGGGTACTTCTTCTCTAGGGAGAATAGTAGATTATTCTTCTGAAGGCTATCCTTTAGCATAGCCATTGCAATAGATTGGCCTAGGTTTTGGACCTCTAGCATAGTGGCATTGAATCGATTAACAAAATCTTGGATGGGTTCTCTCTCCTGTTGCTTGATGTTGATGAAGTATTCTGAGCCCCGCCTGGGATGTCCGCTACTAACAAAATGATCCACAAACTGATAGCTTCTCTAGTCAAAAGAGAAGATGGTATTCAGCTTGAGGGTCGAGTACCAGTTTCTGATGGCTCCCTTTAGGATGGATAGGAAGGCTCGATAGAAAATGACGTCTGGTGCACCATGGAGAAGCATCATCGTCCGAAAGGTCTCTAGGTGATCAATCGGTTTGGAGGTTCCATCGTAGCTCTCGAATTGAGGAAGCTTAAAGTTTGGCGGGATCGGTTCCTACATGATGTGCTGAAAGAAAGGAGGATCGATAAAGATATAACAACCATGAGAGGGGGGAGCATGGCGGAGTTCCTCGATCCGTCTATTCATCTCTTATAGTTCTCAATCCAGATCAGTGCATGGCGGATTTCTATGGTCTTTTGGCTGAATGAAGGTAAAGTTTCCCTAAGGGTAGAGTCATGATCAGTGCAGGAGCTCTCGGCTCTCTGCTTTCTCTTTTCGAAGGTCATCGACCGGCTAGCCCAAGTCGACCATCCCCAGACCGGATCATGGGGCTCTAGAGAAGCTTGCTCCAATCGAATTGGTGTCGGAGCCTACTGCTACATGGCCTGCACCACCTCCATGAGATCGCAAACCTACTGGACTAGCAGGTTGAATTGCTCCATATGCACCATGGCTGCAGATGGAGCTTGATTTGTTGGAATTGAAGTGAGAGCGGATAGATCTGGATGAAATCTAGCTACAGAGGTCGTTGACCATTAGGTTGAAGCTTTCTTGGGAGGCATTTATTTTTAGAAAGGACTCTGGAGAAGAAGAAGAGAGATCGCTACTGAGCACTACTTTAAGAACAAAAAAACCTAGGAACAGAGTGTGAGCTAAGAAGTGGCACTCCCAAATCTTGAAAACATGAGAAGATAGGTCATGGAAAGATGGGAGCGAGCCGAAAGAAGAATCAATCTCAATAGTAAAGTTCAGAAACTGGGCTAGCTCACTTTGAGATTAAGCCGGCTTAGTTGGAAACTGGATCGGCTCAGTCCAGGACTAGGTCAGCTAGGTCTCAGAGAAAAATCTAGATAGAAAGCAGTATTTTTAGACTATTGGCATAGTGCATAATTGGGTCGACTCAATCTAGATATTTTTGGACTGTTGGCATGGTACACAATTGAGTTGGCTCAGTCCCAGACTGAGCTGACCCAGTCGTAGGTTAGTCGGCTCAGTCTGAAACTGGACTAGCTCAATTTTTGTGGGTTATTATTTTGTGTACGTGGATTATTTGGATTTGGAGAGTTTTTCTATAAGCTTAAGCTTGATCCTTTGTAAAGTATATATACTAAAAATAGGTCAAGATTGTAAGCATGCTGAAATATACTGAATAAAAGCTCTTTTCTTTCAAAATTTTTTTTTTCTCTTCTTTTCTATTTTTTGATTTATTTGATCATGCTTTCATTGAGATCTCTGAGAAGTACTTTCTTATTTCTTGGCTAATCATCGATGATCACGTTGATCCATGTGGGAAGAGCGTATATTCTCAATTTTTGGTGTTAGAGCGGTATTGCATGGAAGGAAGAAAGACACCTAGGATTTACTACATCTAGGATCTATTGCATCAGGTTTTATCCTAAAACTTCTAGTTTGCTTCATGGTTGTCTCTAGATTAAGGTGGAGATTATTTACATGAAGGAATGATGATACAGAAGTTTGGAAAAAGGATCTAGGGCTAGTTAGATTTTCTATGAAGGATAGTTTTACTTGTGTGTGATTGTGAAGGATGTTAGGGATCTATTCTTGACTTGTTTGAAGTTATGAGATCAAGTAGATTGAAGATGGATTTTGAGAAGTTCGATGGCAAAGAAAACTTTACTCTATGACAGCAAAGAGTAAAGGACTTGTTGGTTCAGCAGAGGATCTACAAGGTCTTGACAAAAAAAAGGCCAGAAAAGATCAGTGCTGAGGATTGAGAAGAGTTGGAGAAAATTGCTTTTAGCACAATTCGGATGTTCTTGGTCGATCAGGTTTTGCCCGAGGTTTGCATAAAGACTACGACAAAGGGGCTCTAGGAGAGACTGGAGAACACATACATGGGGAAGAACATGATAAACAAGCTATGGTTGAAGAAACAGCTGTATAGTCTAAGGATGCCCGAAGGTGGAGATCTTGTTGCGCATATCCAAAGGTTCAATCAGGAGTGTTCTAACATGATGAGTTTGGATGTGAAGATCGACGAGGAGGATCGGGCATTGCTGCTATTATGTTCTCTCTCAGGTTTATATGATGGTCTCATAAGAACTCTAGTTTAATGGGAAGGACTATGAGAGGTTGTTGTGTTAGATCTTAGATCAAATGAGCAAGAGAGAAGATCTGCAAGGGAGATCCTAAGTCTGAGATAAGAGAAGATGCAAGTGAAAGAAAGACAGAAGAGAAGATCAGAAGAGAGAAGACAAGTGAAGACACGAGTCAATCCATGATCGGAGGGAAGGTCAAAGTCTCAATCATGATCGGAGAAATGACATTAAAATGTAATATCATCATTCATCAGGACACCTGAGGAGAGATTGTCCTCTTTTAAGATGTTAAAAGGAAAGACAGCTGGCACCTGAGAGGAGATGATATAATTTCTCAAATGAGGAAAGGCTATAAAGGGAGATGATATAATTTCTATGAGCAGTGGAGAAGACCTGCTAGTTGTATCAGATGAATCCACAGAGTGCGATACTATGTGGATATTAGATTCAGCATGCTCGTACCACTATACTTCTTATCGAGAATGGTTTGCTACCTACCAGAAGGCCGAAGGTGGAAGTATCAGCCTTGGAGATGATCACCCATGCAAAGTAGCTAGAATTGGCTCTATCAGGGTGAGGATGTATGATGGGATCATTCATACATTATCAAATATCAGGCATATACTAGAGTTGAAAAAGAATTTGATTTCTTTAGGCTATTTGGAGTAGGGTTACGCTTTTATAGCCCTAATGAGAGTGGATGTCTGAAAATTTTCAATGGAGCTTTGGTGGTGATGAGAGGTAGAAGACTAAGCAACAATCTTTATAGAATGAAAGACTAAGTGGTAAATGATAGTGCAGAGGTGCTAGCAGCAGCACAAGAGGAGCAGATTTTATATCAACTGTGGCACTACCGGATGGATCATATGAGTTACCGTGGGCTCATAGAACTAAGTAGAAGAGGTATGTTCTCAGTCCTGAAGAAGGAGGGCATAGATGTCTGTGAGCCATTTATCTTTGGCAAACAGCATAGGATGAAGTTTGCCAGAAGTACCAAGTACAGCAAGGGAGTGTTTGATTTAGTGCACTCTGATGTGTGGGGATCAGCTCCTGTATCAGCTAGAGGTGGAGCAAAATACTTTGTTACTTTCATTGATGATTTCTAAAGGAAGGTATGGGTTTATCTGATCAAAGAAAAATCAATAGTGTTT
This sequence comes from Cocos nucifera, assembly GCA_006176705.1. Lineage (NCBI taxonomy): Eukaryota > Viridiplantae > Streptophyta > Magnoliopsida > Arecales > Arecaceae > Cocos > Cocos nucifera. Next base: position 358,812 of record QRFJ01000131.1, read on the forward strand.
GCTCAGTTCAGAGCCTGGAGAGATGAAGTAGAGAAGGAGTCAGGAAGACAGGTAAAGTGTCTTAGTTCGGACAATGGAGGAGAGTATACTAGCCTGGAGTTCAGGAGGTACTGTGAGGAAAATGGCATCAAACACCATTACACGATGAGGAAGACTCCTCAGTAGATGGTATCATGGAGAGGATGAACCAGACACTGACCGAAAAGGCATTGTGTTTGAGGCTGCAGACATCACTCCTAAAGTTCTTTTGGGATAATGCTCTAACTTTTTCTTGTTTTCTTGTGAATAGATCCCCTCATTATAAGCTGAGTGGAGGCATTTCAGAAGAGGTCTAGAGTGAAAAGAAGGTGGAGCTTGGCCATTTGAAAGTCTTCAGTTGCACAGCCTATGCACATGCGGAGGCAATCGAGAGGAGCAAATTGTACCCAAAATCTCAAAAAATGACATTCGTAGGGTATCCACAAGGAGTCAAGGGATACCTACTATGGGACACTCAGGCACAAAAGTCAGTGATCAGCTGTGGATGTCAGCTGGCTTGATGATCTGATGAAGTCTTCATCATGAGCAGAGCATCATGAGAAGGTCTGGGATAGATTAAACTGAGGAAACAAAGGTGAATAGCAGTGGCCAGTCAAAGAATGATGGCATGCAGGTTACATCCACTTACAGGAGTGTTCCTATTGAGATAGAGCTGGGTAGAAAAGTATTATCTCAGATTGAAAATCAGCATGAAGGGCCTACAGTTTAGATAGATGTGCAGGAGCAACCACAGATATCAAGCAGAGATGTGCCAGTGGGAGTGGCTTTGCACAAGCCCCAACATACTATTAGGAGATCGATCAGAATGGCATTGATGAGATTATCTCCTATGCACTCATCACTGCCAATGGAGATCCAGAGAATTATGCACAGGTCATGGAGAGTAAGGATCATGATTCATGGATGCAGGCCATGATGGAGGAGATAGAATCACTTGAGAAGAATCAGACATGGCAGCTGATGGATCTTTCAGAGGGTGCTTGACCTATTGGCTCAAAGTGGGTGTTCACAAAAAAAGAAGCACCTTCAGAACAAGGTGGAATCAGATTCAAAGCAAGGCTGGTAGCAAAGAGATACTCACAAAGGAAAGGAATTTACTACATAGAAATTTTCTCTCCTACGGTGTATCATACATCTATTCAAGTTTTGCTATCCCTGATGGCACAGCATAACATGAAATTGGAATAGATGGACGTGAAGATGGCCTTCCTTCATTGAACTTTGGAGGAAAGAATCTACATGAAGCAATCAGATAGTTTCATGGAGATTGGATAGGAAGAAAAGGTGTGTTTACTCAGAAAGTCTTTGTATGGCTTGAAACAATCCCCTCATCAGTGGTATCGAAGGTTTAATAGCTTTATCTTCAGCTTGGATTTCAGCATATGTGAATATGATTGTTGTATCTCCATCAAGAATGTAGATGAGGAGGATGCTCTGTACCTATTATTGTATGTAGATGATATGCTTATAGCTAGTAGAAGCATGGATGTTGTGAAAAGATTGGAAAAGAAATTATCATCTAAATTTGAGATGAAAGATTTGGGTCCAGCTGAGAAAATCCTTGGAATAGAGATTTGCAGAGATAGGTGCAAAGGAGTGCTCCATTTGTTATAAGAAAAGTATGTCCAGAAGGTTTTGGAGAGGTTTGGGATGGAGAAGGCCAAATCTGCAAAGATGCCATTACCGAGCCATATGTCTCTCTCCTAGTTACAGTGCCCCCATTTAGAAGAGGATTGAGAGTACATGGAATGAGTTTCTTATGCAAATGCTGTAGGTATTGTGATGTACACTATGGTATGCTGTAGACCAGATATAGCACAAGCTATGAGCACAGTTAGTAGATACTTGGCTAACCCCGGGAAGGAACATTGGAAAGCATTAAAATGGATATTGAGATATCTGCATGGAACAAGGGATTATGATTTGGTGTTTGGTGGGCAGTCAGGAGGATTTGGAGAACAATCTATGAAGATGTGTGATGGTTCAGGTCCTCTAGAAGGATTTGTTGATACAAATTATGCTGGTGATCTTGATACAAGGAGGTCTACTACTGGATACCTCCTCTTTGTATATGGTGGATCGGTGTCTTGGAGATCAATCCTTTAGCCAATCATGGCCTTGTTTATCGCAGAGGCCGAGTACATTGGGATAACAAAGGCTTCAAAGAAAGCCTTTTGGCTTAGGAAGCTGATTTATGAGTTGGGGTGGAGCAGAGCAAGGTTACACTTTTTAGTGATAGTCAGAGTGCTCTATTGTTGGCACAGAACCAAGTCTATCATGCACGCATAAAGCGTATAGATGTGATGTACCATAGGATCAGAGAGCTGATGGAGGAAGGTGAAGTGAAAATGATGAAGATCCATACCAAGGAGAATCAGTCTAATGCACTCATGAAGGTACTCCCTAGAGACAGCTTTCAGAGATGTGTGACATAGATGGGTCTGTTGAGAAGAGATGAGTTCATAAGGACTTGAAAGTACCAAGATGGAGAATGTGAGCTTAGAAGTGGCACTTTCAAGTCTTGAAAATATGAGAAGATAGGTCATGGAAAGACAGGAGTGAGCTGGAAGAAGAATCATCTTAATAGTAAAGTTTAGAAACTAGGCCGGCTCACTCTGAGACTGAGCTGGCTCAGTTGGAAACTGGGTTGGCTCAGTCTAGGATTGGGTCGGCTAGGTCTAAGAGGAAAATCTAGATAGAGAGCAGCTTTTTCGAGCTATTGGTATGATACACAACTGGGTCAGCTCAGTCTGAAACTGGGCTGGCTTAATTTTTACAGGTTATTATTTTATGTACATGGGTTGTTTTGATTTGGAGAGTTTTTCTATGAGCTTTGGCTTAACCCATTGTAAAGTATATATACTGGAAATATGTCAAGGTTGTAAGTGTGCTGAAATATACTGAATAAATGCTCTTTTCTTCCAAAAATATTTTCTTCTCTTCTTTTCTATTTCTTAATTTATTTGATCGTGCTTCTGCAAAGATCTCTGAGAAGTACTTCCTTGTTGCTTGGCTAATCACCGATTGCCATGCCAATCCATGTGGGAAGAGCGCATATTCTCAACATAGAGGGCCCTTCCTTCTAGCGCCAATCCCGTTGGTGTAAAATCTGATTGTCGCTGGAAAAGCAATGGAGTCAGAGAAGAAGAGATCACCGTCGGTGATCTGCAAAATAAGTCTCATCCAGAGCCTATGGGGGTGGCTCTAGCAAGACTCTCCGACGATCAAGTCAACTCTTTCGGCCAATAGAAATGGAGTACTCAGTCGAGAAAGTTGTAGAGTATTGAGAAGGAGAAGAGAGCTTGGAGAAAATGTATCTAGAGGATCACCTTTATAGATGGAGCCTATAACAAACTGATAGTGATAGCCGTAACTATCATATAGTGGGCTGCTCAAGATCACATGAAGTTTGTTATGGAGGATAGTGTCTATTGTTGTGAGGTACCAGTCCGTTTGAGATTTGATAGTCAAAGTTTGGAAGAGTAGGCATTGACTGGTGATGACCTTTGAGCAATATCAATTCTAGAGGAGTCCGGACTCCTCTAAGGTAGTCTAGGTGTGGGTCAGTTCATGCCATGTCCGAGATCGAATTTGTGTAGGAGAGGAGATTCTTCTGGAATCAGGAAGTAGACCTGCTGGAGAGATCTGCGCACAGCTATTTTGGATGAGAAACTCGAGGAAGAATTTATCTGACGGAGGAACCCAACCACTGGGAAGAATCCAAAAGGAGTTCGCTTGTTGGAGGAGTCTAGAAGGAGTTTAGTTGCTAGAGGAGTTTGCTTGTTAGGGGAATCTAGAAGGAGTTTGCCTGTTGGAGTTCGGAAGAAGTTCAACTACTAGAGAAATTCATCTGTTGGAGAAATTCGGAAAGAGTTCGCCTGTTGGAGTTCGAAAGGAGTTCGTCTGTTGGAGTCTGAAAGGAGTTCGTCTGTTGGAGGAGTCCGAAAGGAGTTCGCCTATTGGATGAGTCTAGAAAGAGTTTGGCTGCTAGAGTAGTTTGCCTGTTGGAGGAAAATCAGCCGAATGGGATGCACAGGTGCTGGCGACTTGGCTGGTTCTCCGAGGTGGTATTGATTGTTCAAGCTTGCCTAGAGAAGGAATCCATGATGTCTTATCGAATCCAAAATCGATCTTCCCAATTAATTAGATTCTCTAGCTATAGTGTCGGTGGTTGGCCATTCTAGAATAATTCAAAGCTTGAATATTCCTATGGGTTGAGGTTCAATTTCTACAACCGCAACCAGATAGAATTGATTTAGTCAAAATCTTAGCCGAACTTCTGTAGGCGTGGATTTATCCCCAACAAGTGTTGACAGCTAACTCGAGGTCATCTTAAGCATTATTGGTCAAAGGGATGAATTATATGATAACCATAGGCCAAGATTCAAAGAATGTTGCTTTGCATACATTCGATCTATCCGAACATTCAGTACCCTTGCTAAATGGTCATTTTGATTGGTACAGAAATTGGTTACTATGCTACCGACTTTGGTTCGAACCTATGGGGTCACACACTTAAGGGGTTACTACCTAATCAGATGGTTGATCGATGATTGAGAATCGTTCAGTAATCGAATCATCAGTGTGATTGATGATCGATCAAGTGCAAGTATTGTAGGAGGATTGATTAGCAATTAGATTGCTAATGAAGGAAAAATCGGGTTTTCCTATAGCAGGATGCATCTAATCGGATCAAATTTATAGTAGAATATTTTTGAATATTTTCTATGATCAGATCAGATCTAAGAGTTCTTAGATCTGATTAGATTGATCTAAAATTAGAAGTAAAATAAAAATAAAAATAGTAATAACAGTTATCACCTGATCGAGTAAACTATTTACTCGTTATGATGATCTGATGACTGATCTGAGGTTCTGATTAAGCTACGCACATGTCTGACCTCTACCGGTATCCACTCAGGTCAGATCTAAAAGTCTCCTCCTTCTGGATCTGATCTCTAATGATCAGATCTGATGTCTTTCCATAGAGCCTTCAAAATGAACTTTGAAGGCTGCACATTCATCTCACAAATACTATCGTCTCTCGCTGATCTTCATGCTAACAGAACTTGATCATTGCTCGTAGGTTTTGGTCCAACTCTTGGACATGAAAAAAAGGGAGAGGATCAAATGAGGGAGGTGTGGAGATGAATATTTTGGTAGGCCTTCGCCATAAAAAAATCGCTATGCACAATAGCTTGCGCAGGGCCCTATTTATAGACCTAGTCAAGAATCCCTTCGCATATAACTTTGAACAGATCAAAGTTGAACATGCAGAAGGACACCTTAATTGATCTCCATGCCCCACCCTCTAATTTTTCTGATTTTGTCACACAAAAATCAGAGAAAATGGCATGGAGATGGGAAGATAAACTTTGATTGGTGCAAGCAACTTATGTCCGTTAGAGTTTGATCTCATCAAGTATGTTTGACCCGTTCAAATCCCATTTGAATGGGACACCTCCACCCTATCCGTATGGAGTGCATGACCAAAGGGGGAGTGTGCCCCTTATTCCTCATGTAAACATCTAGTGGTGCATGTCCCTAAAAAATCTCCAAGGTGTGCATGCCCCTTATCCTTTAATTCCTGCATGCGGATCAACATTTGACCTTTATCCAATTCCCATCTTATGGGATTAAGATAAAATCTTTTCAAGTCCCATCCAATGAATTTTTGTCATGTCTTAATCAAGTTAGAACAAGCCTTGATTAGACCAAGACTTGGTCCAGTCAGATCAAGAAAAATCCATCTAGAATTTCTGGGAGAGGCTTGTCCAAATTTCATCTCATGATTTTAGGACAAGCCTTAATCTAGCAAAGACAACCCTTGTCTTGTTCCCATCTTACAAGATTTAGGATAAGTCTTGATCAGGCCAGGATAAGGTCCACTCAGATTAAGACAAACTCCTACAAAGTTTCAGGATAAGCCTTGTCCAAATAGCTCCAAAAATTAGCAGGTCTTGTCTTATTTCCATCTGATGGAATAGGACAAGCCTAGATCAGATTAGGACAAGACTTTTCTGACCTGGACAAATTTTAGTTAGACTAGGATAGAGCCATATAAGGCTCTTGGATAAGTCAAATCTAATTTGACTCAGTTGAGACAAACTAGAAAGATGATAGAAGAAGAATATTTGGTTCAATCATGTGCTAGCACGATTTTCTTGAACCTAATTGGATCTAATCCAAATCAATCAAACTGAGTTAGCTCAATTGATTACATCCAGATCCAAACCCTTATTTGTGTGACCTAGTTAGGTTCAGTTCTGTATGGTAATGGAATATGTCATGATCTCCATCACTGACATCATCGAAACATCTTTCGATGGACTAGAACTCTTCCAATTTATCCAATTAGAATCATCTATCATCAAGATCATTCTAATTGATCCCAAAATCCACCAGTGACACCTAGTAGTATATGGTGGCAATCCATTAAAACTAAATAATGAACCTCTCGATATAGCTACCAATATGATTGGGTTCTTCTATCATGAGTTTCGATGAGATTAGAGTTAAGGTAAACTCGTCAAACCCAACACACGTCATATAAATGAATCATTCAATTCAAGTCCGATGTGAAATACTAATAGAAACTCCTTTCTATTATTTCACACTACCATGGCCATGGGTTTTAGGACTCGATCTTATATTCATCATCGGACTACTCTACCGAGGTTGATAGATCCCTTCTTGTTGCGATCCAATTCCTACAGTGAATATGCTACAGCCAACATACATCTCAAGATTCCGATTGGTTAGGAGATCGAGTTATGGTGTAGTTAAATTATAACACCCTCAAGGTAAACTATCAATGCACCTTGAGTCAAAGAACTAGATACATGTTGTAGCATTGAGCTAGTCATCGACGAGAAGGTAGGCTCCCTTATGACTGCTCAAGGTGGTCACGCTCAGTGCCCTCATTCTCTAATGAATATCTGTACTCTTGCTCCAGTATGTCCACACCATAGATTCAAGACTCATCTATCCTAAAAAATAGTGATTGTACATCGATCTTTTGGATCGATCACCATCCTCGTGATGATCCTACGATCGAGAGTAATTTATGAGTTAATTATGATAACACATGCCTTAAATTCTCAACTCTTGAGAATATGTCTTATCATGCTTATTAACTTAATGGATGTATCATAGATACTTTAATATACAATGTGATAGAATAAATAATTCTTTAATTAATTTTAAGTCAAAATTATAAAAATGCTCCTAGAAAGTATTTAATAAGTATCAATCAATCTGGCTTCTAGGACATACATCTAACAAACTCCCACTTGACCTAAAGCCAATTGGCTATAAATCTAAGTCCCATCTTCTCAAGATGGGCTTAGATCTTCTGCTGGCCTAAAGGCTTTGTTAGTGGATTAGTCGCATTATCTACAGTGTTGACTTTCTTGACCTCGATGTATCCTCTTAAGATAATTGCAGATTAGGTGGAATCATCTTCTTGGAACTCTTCTAACTTACAGTACTACCAGTGCACAGGAACAAACTTTTAGACATCGACTTTCGATCATCTTTATCAGACATAAAGTCTGAGTCTACATGGCCCTAGATCTGGAGTTTAAAATGCTGAATCTCTTCAGCACCTCCTCTATGTGAAACACCCAGCATCCTCTTCAGTCTATCCCTATAGACCTAAAATGAAGGATGCCTTATCTAGTTCTTTTAGAGAAAATTTCTTAGATAACCATACTTTGACCTATGTCAACATGAAAATATTATTTTCAATCAGGAGGATGTCATCCACATACAATATGAGAAAGACAACAATGCTCCCACTAACCTTCTTGAACACACTTGATTTCTCCTCGTTCTTGATTAAGCCAAACAATTTGATTACACCAAGCATTCCAACTTCGAGATGCTTGCTTAAGTCCATAGATTGACCTTTGCAGCTTGCAGACCTTTGTGATCACCATCACTGGATGTGAAAACAAACAACTATTTCATAAAAATATCTTCCTCAAGATATCCAATTATGAACTCCATTATCACATCCATCTGCCATATTTCATAATTAAAATATACTGGAATGGCAAGCAATGTGCAAATGGACGGCCACTGACGAGAAGGTAACCTGATATCCTTTCGGGGTAACCTGATATCCTTTCGCCACTAGCCTAGCCTTGAATGTCTCTACTTCCCATCTGCACATATCTTTCTCTTGAGGATCCATTACACCCAATAGGTACTGTACCTTCAAGTAGATTTATCAAGATCCAGATTTAGTTCGAGCGCATCAAGTCAATCTTTGACTTCATTGCCTCTTACCAATTCTCGGAGTCAATATCTGATATCGCCTCATTATAGGTTCTGGGATCATCTCCATGAACCCATTTTTCATGGGGAACATTTTCTCTACATCCTCTAAAATAGTATCTAAGTACCTTCAGGAGGATGAAAAATTCTATTTGACCTACGAGATGGAGGATGTAGTGAATTGAGGATCGGCTCAAACTAACTGGATTCCTGAGGTTCCTTAGCTCGTTGCTCTTTGGAGTCTTTCTTCTTGAGCATAATCTATCTTTCGATGCCACAATCTTAAATAAACTATTTTTAAAAATGGTGTCTCAACCCATAATCACATTGTGATTTTTTGAAAGATAGAAGTAATACTCTAATAACTCTTTAGGATATCCAATAAATCGAGCTCTAAGTGACCTAGATTGTAACTTGTCCACCATCAGACAACCCCAATTTTGAGATGACTCTAACTTGGCTTCTTACCATGCCATATCTCATATGTAGTGGCAGGAATGGTTTTAGATGGAACCCTATTAAACTATGTCCCTACAGAAACTCAGGAAGATCCATGAAGCTCATCATGGACAGACCATAACTAATAGGATCCATTTTCTCCATTCTAAAATCTCATTAAGTTGAGACATTCTAGGCAAAGTCCATTATGAGACTATACTATTATCCTTGAGATAGTCCAAAACTTTTTGGCTAAGATATTCACCTTCTTGATCTGATCGAAGAACCTTAATGGGCTTTTCAATTTATTTTTCTACTTCATGTTTGAATTTCTTAAACTTTTCAAATAGCTTCAGACTTGTGTCATATCAAGTACACATACCTGTACTGAGATAAATTATCGATAAAGATAATAAAGTAGTCATAACTACCTTTGGTCGGTACATCGAATGGGCTATGCACATCTATATATACTAGGGCAAGTAGGTTTGTGGCCCCTTCCCATGTCCCATAAAAAGAAGCTTGCTCATTTTACCTTGAAGGCATGATTCATAAATTGAATATGACTCGAAAGTCAATGGACCCATTAATCTGGATTTCTCCAATTTGTTAATCTTGTCTTCAGCTATATGACCTAATATAAGGTGCCACAGGTACCTTTCATTAACACTATTTCTAGATCATTTTGATCCTATGGCATTTACATTTTGCTCAATAGACTCAATGACGAGTATTTCTTCAGAAGGTCCTTCTTCCTACTTGTTCTTTAGGCTGGCCAGGTATGCAGGGCAGTTCCAACTCCAATGGCCATTAGAGTTGCAGTGGAAATACTTTTTCTTCTTCGAGTCCTTCTTCATCTCATCCTTCTTTTCTCATTCTGTTTTCTGCTTCTTCACAGACTTCTTCTTCATTCCAAAAACCTTTCTCTTGGAAGAAGTCTACTTTATAGCCAGCACTGAGCCCTTTGAATCCTTCAAAGTTTGCTCAATAGTAACCAGCATATTTATTAACTCGGCCAAGGTGCACTGGAGCTTATTCATATGAAAGTTCATAATGAACTGCCAACACGAATCAATCAAGGACTGCAGGATAACATCAAGCTGTTGTTTCTTATCATCAAGACTCTAAGCTTCTCAAGCTCTTTAGGTCCTTGATCATTTGCCAAGCAATAATCTTGGACCAACTGCCCATCATGCATTTGTGCCTTAAAAAGGTCTCTTCGAGACATGATAATGCGCTGTGTGACTCTATTCACTAAACAACTCTTACAGGTGCGCCAACATTTGGCGAGCAATTCTGATATCTTCATGTTGGTGTTGCAATTCATTTGACATTGAGCCTAACATGTGGCACCTTACTTTATTATGATCATCAGACCACTTCTCATGAGACATTCTCTGATCGGCAATTGGATGGATTGGTAAAGGGGAGGTCCTGGTCCAATACATAGGTCAACTTTTTCGAACCTAAAATAATTTTGAAGTTCTTTAGCCAATCCGTGTAAATTGGTTTGGTCAACTGGTGGGTATCTAGGATTCGGGCTAGAGGTTTTAATGCAGACATTTTTCTATAGAGAGTCAAAGTTTCTAGTTAGACTTATAATTTGACTGAACCAATTTATTTAGGAACTTTATTTTTAAATAAATTAGTCTCTCACTATTTTCTTGGATCACTCTACTTTCTTGGCAAATATATGAAAATCTCCAAGATCATTGATTTCTAGTGGATGGTATAGTCCCACCGACTAGCTCACGACCTCACCTAATAGTTATTGATGATGGGTCAACTAATGAGTGTACAACTCTTATCTAATATTTCTCTAAACATGGTGCATCCAAATCTGGTCTCTAATTCATGAAGCTTATCATGCTTGAAATATTGCTCTACTTCCTAGTTAAGTCAAACCCACCATTTGCATAAATTAGATTCCTGATTGGGTTCCTCACCATATACAAAATATTGAGCCCAACACATCCTCCAACCCATAGCATCCAATGCCAAATAGACATGGTTGCATCTTTTCAGTGCAACTGAACCACTATATCTAGCCAAGAATAATCAACCCCAAGAAGGGCCCACATATCTACAATGGTGGAAGACCTACGAGTTAATATTTTCTTAGGAAGATTTGATTTGGTCTCTTAGACTCAACAAGTCATAACATTTATGACTAACCTAGTGGTATGGGTTAGCTCGAATCGTTAGCCACCTTAAACCAGAACTGGATCAACTCAATCGGCCAGGTAAGTTAGATCCGTAGAAGGAATATGCCATTAACTCATCATGAATGCATTCAGATCGAGTAGCTTTCAATTAAAGACTATTGGTTGTATTTGCCATACTTACCTTAGACACCAACTTGTCTGACCAGAACTGATCGGGTTAGCTTACAATCTAGGATCGAACCATGGAGCTAAATTAGGTCTTAACTTAATCGACCATATGTGACTATGAGTCGACCTTGATTCAAACTTAATCTTATTAGGCTGGTCAAATCTAAGCACTGTTGATCCCACCTAACCAACTCTTGATTCGATTTGATCAACCGCTAGACCTAATTGAGCTACCCACACCCGAACCCATGATTTATGAAGGTGTCTTAGATCTAAAAAATTCATAATTTTAGATCTAATTAATTTCATAAGTTTAATTCTTAATTAAGTCCAAGGGTTCAATAACAAAACATGCATAAAAATCCTAAGATTTCAGGATCTAGGATTTCGCAGAAAAGTTAGTTTTCAATTTCTGATTAAGGGCAAACATTTAGCACCTCTACATGCTATAACAGCACCCCAGCGAATGGGAACAGAGGGCCTTTAAAACCTTTTTACTCTTATGACCAGATAGCCAAGGAGAATACCTCAATCAGAAATATAAACTATACTACAAAACTATTAGATCTAAAGTATGTAACTGTTACATGATTTAATATCTAATCTATGCATATTTCACATACATCTCGTGTATCAAATTCAATATTTAAAATTTATATTTCAAATCTGATTACATCTAATGTAATATCTAAAAATAAAATTTTAAATAATCTTATCATAAAAATTTTTAATCTCCACTACTTATGGCATAGATCTATAGAACTAGTCTCGACATGCATTGCATATGTCATACATATGAAATTTTTAGATACATCTCACGCTTTTAGATCTAATTATATCATATATAATATCTAAAATTTAACTAATCTAATCACATAATATTTAAAAAATTAAATAAATATTTCATAAAATTTTTGATCTAGACTATGAGATTAAACTAGAGATCTAGCCTAGACATATGCTGCCTATATCACATATATCAAAATTTTAAATTAGACCATATGTTTCAGATCTGAATAAATCTAATATAATATCTAAAACATAAATGATCAAATCATAAAAATTAAATCAGATCTAATTTAAAATATTTTTGAAAACTATCATGATATGGAACAACAGATCTAGACTAGAACAGGCATTGTTTATGTCAAACATATATATTTAAAACATGTAATTTTTGATTTCAGATCTGATTTCATCCTATGTAACATCTGAAAATCAAATAATCAGATCATAAGAAATAATTTTAGATCAATCTAAAAATAGATCTGGAAGCAGCAACCTAGCTTTGATACCAGTTGAAGAAAAAATCAGATTTTCCTGCCGTAGGATGCATCTGATCGGATCATATTTATAGCAAAATATTTTTGAAAATTTTTTATGATCTAATTAGATATAAGATTTCTCAAATTTGATTAGATTAATCTAAAATTAGAAGTAAAATAAAAATAAAAATAATGATAACAGTTATCACCTGATTGGGTAAATCATTTACACATTATGATGATCTAACCACTGATCCGAGGTTCTGATTGAGCCGTGCATGCATCCGGCCACTATCGGTGTCTACTTAGGTTAGATCTATAAGTCTCCTCATTCTGGATTTGATCTCCAAAGATCAGATCTGATGTCTTTCCATAGAGCCTTCAAAATGAACTCCGAAGGCTACGCGTTCGTTTAATGAACACTACATCTCCAACGAAACTTGATTTTTGCTCGTAGATTTTGGCCCAACTCTTGGGCATGGAGAAGAAAGAGAGGATCAGATGAGGAAGATGTGGAGATGAATATTTTGATAGGGCTTTTCCATAAAGAAATTGCTATGCACAACAGCTTGCGCAGGGCCCTATTTGTAGACCTAGTCAAGAATCCCTTCGTATATAACTTTGAATAGGTCAAAGTTTAACATGCAGAAGGACTCCTTAATTGATCTCCATGCCCCACCCTCTAATTCTTCTAATTTTGTCACATAAAAAATAGAGAAAATGGCATGGAGATGGGAAGATAAACTTTGATTGGCGTAAGCAACTTATCTCCCTTAGAGTTTGATCTCATCATGTTTGATCCAATCAAATCCAATTTGAATGGCACACCTCCACCCTATCCATATGGGGCACACGGCCAAAGGGGGAGTGCGCCCCTTATTCCTCACATAAACATCTAGGGGCGTGCATCCCTAGGAAATCTCCAGGGGTCACACGCCCCTTATCCTTTAATTCCTGCATTCGGGTCAACATTTAACCTTTGTCCTATTCCCATTTTATGGGATTAAGATAAAATATTTTCAAGTTCCATCCAATGGATTTTTGTCAAGTCCTAATTAAGTTAGAACAAGCCTTGATCACACCAGGAATCGGTCTAGTCAGATCAAGAAAAATACATCTAGAATTTTTTGGATAGGCTTGTCCAAATTTCATCTCATGATTTTAGGACAAGCCTTAATCTGGCAAAGACAATCCTTATCTTGTTCCCATCTTATGAGATTTAGGATAAGTCTTAGTTAGGCCAGGATAAGATTCAGTCAGATCAAGATAAATCCCTACAAAGTTCTCGGATAAGTCTTGTCCAAATAGTTTCAGAAATTTGCAGGTCTTGTCATGTTTCCATCCGATGGATTAGGACAAGCCTAGATCAGGTTAGGACAAGACTTTTCTGATTTGGATAAGTATCAATCAGATTAGGATAGAGCCATTCAAGGCTCTCGAATAAGCCAAATCCAATTTGGCTCAGTTGAAATGAACCAGAAAGATGACAAAATGAGAATATTAAATTTAATCTTGTGCTAGCATGATTTTCTTGAACCAAATTGGATCTAATCCAAATCAATCAAACTAGATTAGCTCATTGATGACATCCAAACCTAATCCCTTATTTGTGTGATCTAGTTAGGTTTAATTTTGTATGTTAATGAGATATGTCATGATCTCCATCAATGACATCATCGAAATATCTTTCAATGGACCAGAACTCTTTCGATTCACCCAATTAAAATCATCGATCATCAAGATAATTCTAACTGATCCCCAAATCCATCAGTGATATCTAGCAATATATGGTGTTAATCCATCAAAATAAAATAGCGAACCTCTCGATGCAGCTTCCTATGTGATTGGGTTCTTTTATCATGAGTTCTAACAAGATTAGGGTTGAGATAAACTCGTCAAACCCAACACCCATCATATGAATGAATCATTCGATTTGAGTCCAATGTGAAATACTAATAGAAACTTCTTTCTATTATTTCACACTACCATGGCCATGGATTTTAGGACTCAATCTTATATTCATCATAGGACTACTCCTCCTCTACCAAGGATGATAGATCCTTTCTTGGTGTGATCCAATTCCTACAATGAACATGCTATAACCAACATACACCTCAAGATTCTGAATGGCTAGAAGACCAAGTTATGGTATAGTCAAACTATAACACCCTCAAGATAAACTATCGATACACCTCAGGTCAAAGAACTAGACACACGCTACAGCATTGAGCTAGTCATCGATGAGAGGGTAGGTTCCCTTATGACTGCTCGAGGTGGTCATGCTTAATGCCCTTGTTCTCTAACAAGTACCTATATTCTAGCTTCAGTGTCTCTATAGCATAGACTCAAGACTAATCTAACCTAAGAAAGCAATTGTACAATGATCTTTCGGATTGATTACCATCCTCGCGATGATCCTACGATCGGGAGCAATTTATGAGTTAATTATGATAACACATATCTTAAATTCTCAACTCATGAGAATATGTGTTATCATGCCTATTAACTCAATGGATGTATCACAAATACTTTAATACACAATGTGATAGAATAAATAATCTTTTAATTAATTTTAAGTCAAAATTATGAAAATGCCCTTAGAAAGTATTTAGCAAGTATCGGCCAATCTAGCATCTAGGACATATATCTAATAGCTAATTGGCTCAATTTGATTGAGCAACTAAGCTAAAATTAAGTCTAATTAAATTAGATTTAATTAGAATTAGTTTGAACTTAATTGGGTCAAGTCTAATTGATTTATTGGATAAGCCAATTGTAAGGAAGAAAGAGTCCCTGTTCAATTAGGACTTAATGCACCTAATTTTTAATTTAATTAGAAATTAAATTAGATTTAAATTTAATTTAATCTAATTTAATTGGGCTTCTTGTTGGATTAGAATCTTCTTTTAATTGGGTTGATTCAATTCTAATTAGAATAGAACATAAATAGGTTTGACATAGTCTTAACAGAAGAATCCTAGTTAGACTAGGACTTCTTCTATATTCCTTGCGCCAAAGAAGAAAAGCCAATGCAACCTTTTCAGATCATTGCATGAGTTTTCTCATGCCATGAGAGCCTCCACGCACACCCCAATATCTAAAGATCTAGAATAAAATTTTACTAGGTCAAAACAAGAAAGTTGTTTTGACCTCGGACTCTAATTATTAGAGTTTCAAATTTCAATACCACTTTCCCTATTCTTTTGGAAATATTCCCATGACTACTTGTTTTTTGTAAACCCTTTTTCTGAATATTTGTGTGCCACTTTTCCTTCTTAACGTGAAGGATTTCATGCCTTAAGTGTCTTGGAGGCGTCCAAGAGTTGGATGCCACCAAGAGTCCTACTTCCTCTAATCTTTGACATAGTCCACCTTTCTTTGGAGCGCCACCTTTTAAGGAGCATATGTATGAGTTTTCCTCTGATATTACATGCACAAAATTCATAAAGGAGAAGTCTTCTTGTGCCATAATTTAAGGAAGGGGGCATCCAAGAGTTGGATGCCCTAAGGACTCTATTAATAAGAGTCCTAATCCCTTTAAATACCTTGATTTCCTTCCTTTAAAGTAGGGGGCACTTAATTTAATTGGTCTTTGGCATAAGAAGAGATTATTCCATGCTAATTTTAGAGAGAGAATCAGAGAGGAGCATGTGGGGTTAGGGCACTCAAAATTATTAGGCATGAGGCATCTTTAGGACATCAAATGTTGATGTCCTTTTGAAAGAAATAGAAGAGAAGAATGTCTTCTCTCAGGGTTTCTTTCATGGCTCTTTCGTCTCCATCCTTTGAGTAATTTTTCCATGGGAAAAGTTAGAGAGAAAGAGACATGGATCATGGGAAAATACTTGAGGAGAGGGTCTCCTCTTGTCTAGGTTTGAAGATCTATTTAGTGTGAGGATTGGTGGTGCTCCCAAGCCTTGGGAGGCCATGGGAGGAGTCAGGGAATTGGCTCCGGAAGATTAGGATAGGTGTGGTCCTTGGGAAAGGACAGGAGTTATCTAAGGATGGAGGTGGTGTGTAGCCCTCCATGGGATTGAGGTCTAGGTGTTGAGGATCTTTAGGGGCTTGGTTGGTGCTTCGAAGATCTGAGACACAAGGTGGAGCAAGAAACCAAAGCAGAAAAATGAAGACTATAGATAAGGGCTTCTTCTGTAGGTTAGTCAGCTCAGTCTGAAGTTGGATCGATAAGTCTCAGAGAATAGGCCAAACAAAAAAATGCATTCAGGATTGCTGGCAAGGGATGCAACTGGGTCAGCTCAGTCTGAAACTGAGCTGACCCAGTCTCAGGTGAGTCGGCTCAGTGCTAAGACTAAGCAACTTCATACTTGGGCAAAGTTACACGAGGAACTATTTGGGGCTAGGATAGGAACTAATTCTAGAGATCTTAAGGCCTGGTTTGAGAGGTGTCAAGAGGGCTAACTCATGTATGGATCGAGATTAAATCTAGGGGATGAGAGCATAGGAGACATGGGTGTACATAGGCTCGATGAGTTCTTTCATGTATTGGGTTAACCAGGAAAGTTTTTAGTCAAGCTTAATGGCTATGTATAAATACATTGGTTGTATTAGAATTTTCATTGGTACAGTGAATGCGGATCTTTGCTCTCTCAATCCTTCTTCTCTCTTCTCTCCAGTGTTGTTGCCCAAGGTTTTTAAAGAAGCCTTAGAGAGAGGGGGCGCCTCCCTCAAGTCCAAGGAGGAAGGCACCCCAGCATAGATCTAGGTGGTGGATCTATAGTATACTGCCTTAGAAAACATTAATGATCTCTCTAGGTCCATGCTAAAGATCAGGAGTTTTCCATAACATGGCATCAGAGCGATACCATGGATCATAACAATTGGTATCAGAGTGAGGTGATGCCATGGTGATGTTACAATAATTGGTATCAGAGCTTGATGGTACATAAAAGAGAAGAAAAAGTCATATAGGATGAAATCAAGAATCTGCACGAGTATTCATGATATCTCTCAGATCTATCTTTGTTACTTCTATGGTTTGGCCAACCAAGAGTAGCGAGTTGAAGGTGGACGTTCAGAGGATTATTGAAAAGAATTTTTTCTAGGGTGGAAGGTTTGGGTGCATGATTTGCTAGTCGATCTTAGTGGAAAGATTAAGGTGCACGACAGGAGACAAGCTAGGGAGTGCTGAAATGTTGTAGTAGCACTTCATTAGAGATGTAGGGATGAGAGAGGCTTGGTGGTGCTGCAGCTGAGGGAGGTATTTTAGTAGAGAGCATCAGGATTCTCTAGGAAGATGGGTAGTGTGGGGCTGTTTAATGGATGAAGAGAGATTTTTCAAGGGGTAATGGTCGAAGGAAGGCTACAGAAGCGGCTATACATCCTTCGATTGTAGGAAGGTGAGGAAGTAGATAGAGATGTATTCAGTGGTTTGACCAGAGCATGGATTTATGAAGCCTTATGGATGATGAAGATGTATGATCCATGAAGGTCTAGTAGGTCAGGGCTGGGTAGTCAATCAGGTTTCTTCTGTAGGAGCACCAGGAAGAATCGTGATTCAGGTGGAGGATGGTTTATGTATAGCAAGAGAGGACCTAGATACCAATGAGGAGGCGATGTCGAGATGAGGCATGGAGCACTGGAGTACTACATTAGTGCTTTTCTAAAGGCATGGGGTCGAAAGAGGCTTGGCAGTGCAGTAATCGAGGGAGGTATCTCAATAGTGTATCAGGAAGCATCTCATGAAGATCAAGAACAGGTCTTAGAAAGAGCTAGGGAGTTTCAGAAGACTTGGAATGAGATAGTGTTGGAAATTATGTCCCAAAGTCAATCATCAGCCTGTTAACGATTGAGATATTGTAATTGATTTATTAATTAATGAAAAATATTTTGGCATGTTTTTTCATCATAAGTTTATATTTTCTAATGAACTCCATTGTTGTGATGAAGTCCTTAGGGCTATTTAGTTTTGATAAAGAGAGGATTTATCGATTAGTCTTTAAATTTGTTTACGACCAAATGATAGGCTGTTAATTAGGACGACAGCGTCTATCGAGCATAGGTTGCTATATGCCATATAGGTTGGTTGTCCTCTTAACCAAGATGTGTGGAGACACTGGTATGGCATACAGGTGAGATGTATGGATACATCATCATTGAACGTGACCAACTCTAGAGCATTTTGCTATTAAGAATGTCTCTGATGGGATATAGGAATAAGTATCCCTTAGACCTGAGATATCTTAGTGACTTGCAAGCAACTTATTGTGCTTTGGTACCAGACTAACTAAATTTCTAATTCTACAATGGAAGGCTTTTGAATACAGTCAAGTACTTGCAAAGTCGGAGTATGATCAAGATGGAATTGACTACTCCAAGAGTTAGAGAAGAATGTATCACTATATTTCAATATAGCAAAACCTTGGCTAGGATAATCCATTAGATGGATTTGATATTTTGAAATACAATGTGGACACTTGATCAGAGTTGATAGTTGAACTCTAATGTATCCTATGAGTATTGTGGTCAAGGAGATGAATTATATGGAAACTATATCCGAATGGGTTCTAAGGATGGTGTTCTACACCTTCGACCTATCCGACCGTCGGATATCATTGCTAGATAGTCACTTTGATTGATACAAAAATTTATTTCTATGCTACTGACTTAGGTTTGGACCTATGAGGTCACACACATTAGAGCTTATGATCTGATCGGATGGCTAATCAATGATTAAGAATCGTTCTGAGGTTAAATAATCAATACGATTGGTGTTCAACCTAGTGCAAGTGTTGTAGGAGGATCGATTAGTAATTGAATTTCTAATTAGCTTAATTTGATTAATCTAGTAGGCTGAGATTAAGTCTAACTAAATATGATTTAATTAAATTTGGTTTGGACTTGATTGGAACAAGTCCAATTGGTTTATTGGATAAGCCAAGTGCAAGGAAGAATGAGTCCTAGTTTAACTCGGACTTAGATTAACCCAATTTTTTAATTTGATTAAAAAATAAATTAGAATTAAATCTAATTTAATCTAATTTAATTAAATCCTTAAATGGGTTAGGATCTTATTTAATTGGGTTGGTTTAATCTTGATTTTATTTGGTTAAAAGATCTTGTTTGACCAAGTCAAAATAGGAGTCCTAGTCTCTCCTTGCGCCACCTTGGTCCCAATGCCCCCCATATCTATTTTTTAGGTATTTTTCATGGAAAATCCCTTTCTTCCTAATTTCCATGCCCCCTCTCTCCCTCCAAGTTATATTTGGAAGTTAGGTAGAAGACCAAGTCAAAGGAGGAATTGGTTTTGCTTAGGATTCTATGAGATAGAATCCTTGTTGACCAAAACATCTTTCCTTGAGTGCCACCCCCTCTTTTAATTAATTCTTTTCTTATTCCATAAAAATAATCTCCTTTTTTGTGCACCCTTCCTTACTAGTCCATGCCAAAAATTATGGAGGAGGCGCCCAAGAGTTGGGCGCCCCAACAACTTTCCATGTTTGGATATTCGTAGTCTAGGAATTTGATCTAACTTAGACTCTTCTTTTTTTCTATTTATTGGATGAATGTTGTTCTGATTTATTCATGGAATATAGAGCTTTAGGAGAGGTCTGAGGTGTGCAAAAATCATAGGAAGAGGGTCCTTGGGCGTGGGGGTTCCATAGGCACCAAACTAGGTGTCTAGGTGAGAGAAAAGAGAAGAAGAAGAGGGTCTTCTTCTAGAGCTATTTTATTTTCAATCTCTCCTTCCTACTTTTGATTTTTTTTTGAGAGAGTCTTAAATAAAAAAAACTCTCATCTTTCTTCTTATATTTTAGAGAGTCTAAATTTTGAAGAAGGGAGCATCGGATCGATCGTCAAAGAAGGATTAGCACAGTACTAGCTTGCTGTGCTGATTTCCTGCATCAGACTTTAGATCAGGATCGTAGGCTCGTGTGGATGACTCCTAGAGGCTGGATGCATGTTTAGCTTATGACTTCATCCTCAAGCTCAGATCAATATGTTAGAATATCTAAACTTGCTCAGGTAATAGATCTGATCTATAAACTTCATACCTGCATTTGATGTAGTATAGATCTAGGTTGATTTGATCTATCTTTTTTTTTTATTTAATTTTAATTTTTGATTTAATATCATACCTTAA
This sequence comes from Cocos nucifera, assembly GCA_006176705.1. Taxonomy (NCBI): domain Eukaryota; kingdom Viridiplantae; phylum Streptophyta; class Magnoliopsida; order Arecales; family Arecaceae; genus Cocos; species Cocos nucifera. The sequence goes on from QRFJ01000131.1 coordinate 379,268, forward strand.
TCATGTAATAGATCTAAGATTTGAATATTTATTTGATTATTTAAATAAATTTTAGATTTATTTAAGTCTTCCACCGTAAGATCTTGAAAAGGTTTCAAGATCTACTTGTAAAATCCTAAATCTAGTTTTCTCAATTGGTATCAGAGCCTAGGTTCTTATTACATGATTTTTTATGCATGTCTAGATTATTTCATAGATTAGATCTAATTTATAATCTAATTATTAAAATTAAGAAAAGTAAAATAAAATATTTTAGATTGCACGGACAGCTATAAGGTTGTCCTACTATAAGGTTTAATCCTTACAGTGAATAGGTTATCCTAATACGTGCTAATCTAAAATATTGATCATAAAATTTTAGATTAGATCTAAGAGATTTTATAATTTGATTGAAAATATTTTAATCTGATTTCAATCATTATAAATGTTTTAGATTTGATCGAGGAAGATTTATGATTGATTATTATTGAAACTATTTCAATTACATGAACCTATTTAGATTAGATCTAAAGTAGATTCAAGTTTATGTTACTTGCATATTGATTATGAATCAAACATGCAACTTGGCTAATAGAATTATGTTGTAAAAATATTTTACAAACATGAAAACTATTTTTGAAAAGCCAAACCCCAACCCTCAGCCCAAAACTTAATTAAGAATTAAGAAATTGTTTGATTAGATTCTAGGATTGTAAATTGAAGATCCTATGACACGAATTATAACACATTGGGTTAATGGGTTAGTGGAGATTAGATCCATTAACTGGGTTGGACCTAGGATTAGATTAAAGAATGGATTTAATTAGAGAATTGACTAAATCTAATCAATTATTTTCTTAGATTAGATCAAGGATTCTCTAGATCAATTGCAATAGTTGTAGTTGGTCAAGTCCATGTCTTTAACAAGACCCAAGATGGACTTGATTCTTGGCTACGGGGTCTAGCATGAACTGTTAGGTTGATCTAATTAAAACTAATTAAACCAGTTGGTGTCTAAGATAAACCAGACCAGTGGTTTTTAATTGGTAGCCCGCTTACCTAGCCATTTTTGATGGTATCTAAGGCAAGCCTGGCAAACCCTTCCACTGATCAAACTTACCTAGCCTCTTGATGAGATTATGTTTTGATCAGATCGCTTGACTATTCGAGCTAACAATGTCAGCTAGGTAAATCAGTTTGACTGATTTAGATGCTCCTAGACCAGCCTATTAATGATCTTCCTTAAGCTGACTTGGTGAAGTTAGTGGAAGGATCATGACAAGCTAGTTAATCTGACCTACTCATTTCTATAAATAAATTCTCTAAAATTATTAGATCCCTAAAATGAAATAGTTATATGATAACTGGATCATAGCCTCTCATTAAAGTGGATGATAATGGGTCCATCAGTTGGATAATCATTGGAGGCCCAAAGGCCTAGTGCTTATCGATTGTTGGGATTATCATTCATTATATGATCTCTTGGATGCATGTTTTTATGCAGTGGTCGGGTGGGCCAACCAAAATTAGGCCTGATCATTCATTAGTTGGATGGGCCAAGTATGGTCATGTTAATGGTTGGACCTAACGGGACCCTTTTCTGAGAAGGCCAAAGCCAATTGATCAGGGCCTGAGGAAAAATTTAATTACTGAAAATTATTTAGAAAAATAATTGGTTATGAACCTACCCTTAGATGTACATGGGTGGGCCAACCAAAGTTGGGCTTGTGTACAGTCTATGTGAATTCTACTACCCACTAAGAAATTAGGATAATTCCTCGAATTGAAGGTAGAGGCTATCAATTTGAATAAAATTAAGGAAGAAATCTTTTGATTAAAGTCCAAATCTTTAGGTTTAATGAATCAATTATTAATTAGGTTTTGATTTTTTTTTGTGTAGATATGGCCACTTTCTTGTCCCTTCGATCATTGTTGGACAACGATAAATTGGTTGGACCTAACTTCGGTAGCTGGTACCAAAAGTTAAAGATTATCTTGGAGCTTGAATGAATTTTATATGTGCTGATGGATCTTGCACCTGAAGAGCCAGTTGCCAATGCATGTGGAATAGTCAGAGATACTTATCAAAAGTGGCTCAGTGACCGAACCATGGTGCACTGCATTATGCTGGCTACGATGAGCGATAAGTTCAGTTGCAAGTTTGAGACAGCTCAGCCAAATAAAATGCTCCAATTATTGGAGGATTCTTTTGGCACATCTGATGACGTTGAGAGGCACAAGACTAGTTGTGCCATCTTCAACGCCAGAATGCGGGATGGTGCCTCTGATCATGTATTGTATATGATCGAGCTGATAGAGCGCTTGAGCAAGCTCAGCTTTTCCTTGCATAAACAATTTGAAAAAGATGCAATACTGAACTCGCTACTCAAGTCTTATCTCCCATTCCTTACACATTATAGAATGTTAAAGCCTGAAGTGGACTACCACAGGTTGCTAGGGTTACTTCAGAACTTTGAGAAGGATCACCAACTCCATAAGGAGTCAGTGAACTTAGTGGGAGATTCATCTTCTCATTCTCGATCCTTTAAGAAAGAGAAGAAGAAGAAAAAGAAGAAAGCCAAGAAGGTGCATGTTCATGCTAGGACACCTATGCAAGCTCAAACCCCAAAGACCAAGCTCGATAAGAGTCAAGCCAAATGCTTCTTTTGCAAGAATAGGGGGTAGTGGAAGAGGAACTATGCTTAGTACATTGCCTCCCTAGACCCAAAAAGGTAGAGAAAGAAGTAAGCTATTGCTAGGCAAGGTATTTATATGATAATTTCTTGCAATTTTTCTATTTGTGATATTACTGACTAGGTATTGGATACCAGTAGCCCTTACCATATTTGCAATTTGTTGCAGGGGTTGTAGGTTAGTAGAAGATTCAAGCAAGGCAAGAGATTTGTGAATGTTGGAGATGGAAGACCAGTTCTAGTTCTAGTTTTAGAAATTTTAAAACTTGTATTTGAATCTCATACCGTTGTTCTTAGTAATTATCATTTCTATCCTAGTTTCTTTTTAAATATCATTTCTGTAGGCCTTTTGGCCATGAACAATTATGAAATTTCAATAAAGAAATGAGTTTGTAATGTCATTATGAATGGTGTTACTGCTTTCTATGGACAATTGAATAATGGTGTATATATGTTATCACAACCTATTAATAAAATCTATTCTACTAGCAAGCACCCTAGATTAGATAGTGTATCAGATATCTACTTATGGTATTGTAGGCTAGGTCATATAAACAAGAATAGGATAAACATGTTGACTCACGAGGGAATCCTCAAAGTTAATGATTGTGAATCACTTCCAATCTTTGAGTCTTGTCTTCTTAGTAAAATGACCTAGTCATCTTTCATTGAAAAAGGTGAGAGAGCCAATGAGCTCTTAGGTCTGGTACATACTAATGTATATGGACCAATGAGCATAATTGTCAGAGGTGGATATGTCTACTTCATCACCTTTATAGATGATCTTTCCAGATATGGATATGTCTGTCTGATGAAACATAAGTTGGATTCTTTTGAAATGTTCAAACAATTCTGAAGTGAAGTAGAAAAATAAATTAGAAAGAGTATTAAAACTCTTCGATCTAACTGAGGAGGAGAACACCTTTCTGATGAGTTTCTCACAAATCTAGGGAAGAATGAAATTCTCTTCCAATGGTCTCTTCCTGGAACACCATAGCATAATGGTGTGTCTGAAAGAAGGAATCGAACACTGATAGACATGGTTCAATCCATGTTGGGATTTGCCAGCTTGCCGATATCCTTCTAGGGATAAGTACTCGAACTAACTTATTATCTATTAAATAGGATTCCAAGTAAGTCTATAGTTAAAACCCCACATGAGATATGGATAGGACGTAAGCCAGCACTTTCACACCTTAGGGTTTGGTGGTGCTCGGCTTATGTCAAACGGTTAGTTACAAGCAAACTTAGATCTAGGTCTGACAAGTGTACATTCATAGGATACCTAAAAGAGACCAAAGGATAGTATTTCTACCATGCTGATGAACAAAAGGTATTCGTCAGCCTTAGGACAATGTTTTTAGAAAAGGAGTTCCTTGATGAAGGAACTGTTGTCTCTATGGTTGAACTTGATGAAGTTCAATAGGTAGAAAGTCCGACATAGAATTTTGAATCTAAGTCGGATTTGATCAAATCAGATCCAAAGCCTAGTGAACCCACACCATTAAGGTGATCCAGTAGAATAACCCACCATTCAGATGGATATTATGGATTCTTGGTCTCGAATGGTGATCCCATTGCACTCGATGAGGATGATGAGGATCCGATTACTTACGTCGATGCTATGCAGAGACCCACCGTTGAGAAATGGCTAGAAGCCATGAGATTCGAAATGGATTTCATGAAGGTCAATGATATATGAACATTAGTTGACCCACTTAAAGGGGTTAAACTCATTGGGTGTAAATGTGTCTTCAAAAGGAAGAGAAGCACAGACAAAAAGGTGGAGATGTATAAAGCCTGTCTGGTTGCCAAGGGGTATTGTCAACATTATGATATTGACTATGACGAGACATTCTCTCCTATGGTAATGCTCAAGTCCATTCGGGTCATGCTTGCCATTGCAGATCATCTGGACTATGAGATCTAGCAGATGGATGTGAAGACAGCTTTTCTAAATGGAGAGTTGATCGAAGAGGTGTATATGATACAACGTGAAGGATTCACATCTACAGATAAGTCCAAGGTGTGCAAGCTTCAGAGATCCATTTATGGATTGAAGATGGCATCTCGGAGTTGGAACATGCATTTTGATAAAGTGATCAAAACATATGGCTTCATTAAGAATAGAGAAGAACACTGCATTTACAAATGGGCAAATGGTCCAATAGTGGTATTCCTTATTTTGTAAGTGGATGACATTCTCTTAATCGAAAATGACATCCTCGCACTATAAGGAATAAAAGTCTGATTGTCATCACAGTTCTTCGTGAAGGACTTGGGTGAAGCATCCTACATCCTAGGGATAAAGATTTATAGGGATAGATCTAAAAGAATGCTTGGTATATCCCAATCCACGTACATGGAAACTATGCTGAAGAGGTTCAGCATAGAGAATTCCAAAAAGGGCTATCTCTCGATAGGCCAAGAAATTTCTCTCTCTAAGAAGGATTGTCCGACAACTCTTAAAGAGAGACAGAGCGCATGAGTAGAATCCCATATGCTTTGGCAGTGGGGTCTATTATGTATACAATGATATGTACAAGACCAGACATGGCATAATCACTAGGAGTAGTGAGTAGATACCAGTCCGATCCTGAAGAAAATCACTAGAAGGTGGTTAAAACTATCCTTAAGTATTTGAGAAGTACTAAGAACCAATGGTTAGTTTATGGTGAGTTAGATCTGAAGCTTGTGGGATTCTCTAGCTTTCAATCTAACCATGATGACAGTAAAAGTGTGTCGGAATATATCTTTACTCTAAACGATGGAGTTATCTACTGGAAAAGTTTCAAGCAGCATATAGTGGCTGACACTATTTGTGAAGCAGAGTACATGGCAGCATCAGATGCAGTAAAGAAAGCTATATAGCTGAGAAAGTTCATCACCGAGCTCAGAGTAGCATCCTCCATTGATGGTCCAGTCCTGCTCTACTACGACAGCACTGACACCATAGCTTAAGCAAAGGAACCGAAGGCACACCAGCGAACAAAGCACATTTTGCGCCACTTTCATTCGGTCCATGAGATCGTAGATCATGGTGACTTAGAAGATTGATGGAAAGGAGAACCTAGCCGACCCCTTCACTAAAGCCCTAGCAATCAAGGAGTTCGACAACCATAAGTCGAAGATGGATATTAGATACTATACTGAGTGGCTTTAGGACAAGTGGAAGTTGTTGAAAATTATGTTCCAAAGCCAATCGTCAGCCTATTGATAGTTGAGATATTGTAATTGATTTATTAATTAATAAAAAATATTTTGGCATCTTTTTTCATCATAAGTTTACATCTTCTAATGAACTCCATTGTTGTGATGAAGTCCTTAGGACTATTTAGTTTCGATAAAGAGAGGATTTATCGATTAGTCATTAAATTTGTTCATGACCAAATGTTAGGCTATTAATTAGGATGACAGCGTGTATCGAGCATAGGTCGCTATATGACATATAAGTTGGTTGTCCTTTTAACCAAGTATGTAGAGATACTAGTACGGCATATAGGTGAGATGTATGGATACATCATCATTGAACCTGACCAACTCCAGAGCATTCTGCTGTCAAGAATGTCTCTGATGCGATATAGGTATAAGTATCCCTTAGACCTGATATCACCTCAGTGACTTGCAAACAACTCACTATGCTTTGGTTCCAGACTAACTAAATTTTTAATTCAGTAATAGAATGCTTCTGGGCACAGTCAAGTACTTACAAAGTTAGAGTATGATCAAGATAAAATTGAACACTCCAAGAGTTAGAGAAGAATGTATCACTGTATTCCAATATAGCAAAATCTTAGTCAAGGTAATCCATCAGATGGATTTAGTATTTTGAAATACAATGTAGATAACCTAATCAGAGTTGATAGTTGAACTCTAATGTCTCCTATGAGCATTGTGGTCAAGGAGATTATTATATGAAAACTATATCCACATGGGTTATAAGGATGGTGTTCTATACCTCGACCTATCCGACCGTTAGGTATCATTGCTAGATGGTCACTTTAATTGGTACAAAAATTTATTTCTATGCTATTGACATAGGTTGGAACCTATGAGATCACACACATTAGAGCTTACAATCTAATCGGATGGTTGATCAATGATTAAGAATCGTTCTAGTGTTAAACAATCAATATGATTGGTGTTTAACCTTGTGCATGTATTGTAGGAGGATCGATTAGCAATTAAATTATTAATTAGCTTAATTTAATTAAGCTAATAGGCTGAGATTAAGTCTAATTAAATATAATTTAAATAGATTTGGTTTGGGATTGATTGGATCAAGTGCTATTAGTTTATTGGATAGGCCAAGTGTAAGGAAGAACTAGTCCTAGTCTAACTAGGACTCAGATTAACCTAATTTTTTAATTTGATCAAAAAATAAATCAAAATTAAATCTAATTTAATATAATTTAATTAAGTTCTTAAATAGGTTAGGGTCTTATTTAATTGGGTTAGTTTAATCTTGATTTTATTTAGTTAAAAGATCTTGTTTGACCAAGTCAAAATAGAAGTCCTAGTGTGACTAGGACTCCCTATCTCCTTGCACCACCTTGGTCCCAATGCCCCCCATACCTATTTTTTAGGTATTTTTTATGAAAAATCCCTTTCTTCATGATTTCCACACCCCATCTCTTCCTCCAAGTCATATTTGAAAGTTAGGTGGAAGACCAAGTCAAAGGAGGAATTGGTTTTGCTTAGGATTCTATGAGATAGAATCCTTATTAAGCAAAACATCTTCCCTTGAGTGCCACCCCCTCTTTTAATTAATTTTTCTCTTATTCCATAAAATTAATCTTCTTTTTTGTACACCCTCCCTTACTGGTCCATGGCAAAAATTATGGAGGAGGTGCCCAAGAGTTGGGCTCCCCAACAACTTCCCATGTTTGGATATTCCTAGTCTAGGAATTTGACCTAACTTGGACACTTCTTTTTCCCATTTTATTGGATGAATTTTGTTCTAATTTTTTCATGGAACATAGAGCTTTGGGAGAGGTTTTGGGTGCGCAAAATTCAAAGGAAGAGGGTCCTTGGGCATAAGGGTTCCATAGGCACCGAACTAGGTGTCTAGGTGAGAGAAAAGAGAAGAAGAAGAGGGTCTTCTTCTAGGACTGTTTTATTTTCAATCTCTCCTCCTTTCTTTTGATTTTTTTTTTTTGAGAGAGTCTTAGATTAGCAAACTCGCATCTTTCTTCTCATTTTTTGGAGAGTTTAAATTTTGAAGAAGGAAGCATCGGATCGACCGTCAAAGAATGATCAGCACAATACTAGCATGCTGTATTATTTTTCTACATCGGACTTCAGATCAGAGATCGTAGGCTCGTGTGGATGACTCATAGAGGTTGGATGTGTGTGCAGCTCATGACTTCATTCTTAAGCTTGGATTAGTATGTTAGAATATCTAAACTTGCTCAGATAATAGATCTGTTCTATAAACTTCATATCTGCATTTGATGTAGTGTAGATCTAGGTTGATTTGATCAACCTTTTTCTTTCTTATTTTATTTTAATTTTTGATTTAATATCATATCTTAATCATGTAATATATTAGAGATCTAGGTGTTTACATGGTTATTTAAATAATTTTTACATTTACTTCAATCTTTCGCTGCAAGATCTTGAAAAGGTTTCAAGATCTACTTGTGAAACCCTAGATCTGGTTCCTACAGATAGGTGGATCTGAGCCTAGGATTGGGTTTGAGCTATAGTTCCTCTGGGCATAACTAAAGTGATGGTTGGTGTAGGGGTAGATGAGGAGAAGTATTAGGATGAAATTTCTTAGGGTTTAGTTACTGGATTTAAAAGAGTTGGATAAGCTTTTGGATTTTGAAGGTGCCCATAGGTTGCGGAGGTATTCAAGATGACTTCAAAAAGGGCCATGGAGTGTGGAGGGTTCGAAGGGGTAGCGACGGTATTCAAGGTGCAGTGACAGGCCCAGCAGTGCAGCATTGGATGGTTGGCCTTTAATGACTCAGGTATAGAGTCAGCTTCTATGGCATCAGGTGGACTTCGGCTTCAGGTGGAGCACCATGCAGAGGTGGTTTCACTGGTGGAGAGATATGTGACATGGGTTCAGAGCAGAGAGGTGCGGGAGGATCTATATCCTAGCACCAGTACTAGTGATGCACAGTTCCAGGTGGAGTGGCATGTGCGGTGGATAAACATAGCTCTGAGGAGATCGTGTTAGGTGGTATAGCATGTGCTAGCATAGGGATGCTGTATGTTCTTCAGATAAGTCTTGGAAAAGTGATACAGCTACTAAGCAGAAGGAATCCTACAATTCCATTATGGTGCGAAGAGCAAGCCAAGGTCTTCAGTGATGGAGGCGGTCATCCCAAAGGCCTCAAAGGATGCACAACAGCTAAAGAGAATTGGCGGACATGATGTTTGCACAAGGGGCTGTCATGGTGTGCAACGATAGCGGGATCATGTAGGAGGGCATTGCCAAGGAGTTTGTCAAGGTTTGGGGTACCAAGGTTAAGATAATGAGGATTGATGGTGCTTCCAAGCCTTGGAAGGCCATGAGAGGAGTCAGGATGTTGGCTCCGAAAGACTAGGATAGGTGTGGTCCTAGAGCTAGGTTAGGAGTTATCCTAGGATGGAGGTGGTATGTAACCCTTCATGGGCTAGAGATCCAGGTATTGAGGACCTTAAGGGGCTTGGTTGGTGCTTCGAAGATATAGGACATAAGGTGGAGCAAGGAATCAAAGCTGGGGAATAAAGACTATAGAGAAGGGCTTCTTCTGCAGGTTAGCCGACTCACTCTAAAATAGGATCGGCTAAGTCTCAGAGGATAGGCCAAATAAAAAGGTACATTCAGGACTACTGGCACGGGATGCAACTAGGTCAGCTCAGTCTAAAACTGAGCTGACCCAGTCTTAGGTTAGCTAGCTCAGTGCTGAGATTGAGCCAGCTCAGTGCATGGGTAGAGTTACCTAAGGGTCTATTTGGGGCTAGGATAGGAACTTATCTTAGGGGGCCTCAGCACTGAGCTGGCTCAATGCACGGGCAGAGCTACACAAGGATCTATTTAAGGCTAGGATAAGGACTTATCATAATGGTTTTAAGGCCTGGTTTGAGAGGTACTAAGGAGGCTAACTCATGTATAGGTCAGATTTAGATTCAGAAGATTAGAGCATGGAAGATATGGGTGTACATGGGCTCGATTAGTGCTTTCATGTATTGGGTTAGTCAGAAAAGTTTTTGGTCAAGCCTAACGGCTATGTATAAATACATAGGTTGTATTAAGATTTTCAATGATACAGTAAATATTGGGATAAACTATCCTCTCTTGGACTAATGTGGCCACTGGTGATTAGCCAAGCAACAAGGAACAATCTCCTAGGATCAACATGGAAGCAAAAAAATAGATTCAAGAGAAAAGAGAGAAAGAGAATACAAGAGTTTTGTAGGAAAAAAGAGCTTTATTCAATTAATTCAGCATCATCTATAATCTTGATCTATTTTCAGTATTTATACTTTACAAAAGGATCAAACCTCAAGCTGATAGAAAAACTTTTTAAAATTCAAACATCCCATGTACATAAAATAAATCCATAAAAACTGAGCCGGCCTAGTTTCAGACTGAGCCGACTAACCTGTGATGTGGTCGACTTAGTCTGAGACTGAGCCAACTCAGTTATGTATCATGCCAATAGCCTGAACATGCTGATTTCTATCTAAATTTTTTTCTAAGACATAGCTGACCCAGTCCTGGACTGAGCCAGCTCAGTACCCAACTTAGCCGGCTCAGTCTCAGGGTGAGCTGGCTTAATTTTTGAACTTTGCTATCCGGACTTATTTCTCTTCCAACTTGCTCCCATCTTTCCATGATCTATCTTCTCATATTTTCAAAACTTGGGAGCACCACTTTTGAGCTAACATTCTCTATCTTGGTGCTTCCAAGACCTTGTGAACTCATCTCTTCTCAACAAATCCATCCTTGCCACACATGTCTGAAAGTTGTCTCTAGGGAGTACCTTCGTGAGTGCATCAGATTGATTCTCCTTGGTATGGACCTTCATCAGTTCCATTTCACCTTCCTCCACCAGCTATTTGATCTTGTGGTACCTCATGTCTATATGCTTTATGCGCGCATGATAGACTGGGTTTTGTGCTAATAGTAGAGCACTCTGACTATCACTAAACAGTGTAACCTTGCTCTGCTCCACCTCCAACTCAACAATCAACCTCCTAAGCCAAAAGGCTTCCTTTGCAGCCTCCATTATTCTAGGATAATTGGCCTCTATGGTAGACAAGACCATAATTGACTAAAGGGTTGATCTCCAAGACACCAGTCCACCATACACATAGAAGAGATATCCAATGGTAGACCTCCTTATCTTAAGATCTTCTGTATAGTTCGCATCTACAAACCCTTTCAGAGGACTCGAACCTCCATCTTCAAATCCTCTAGGCTGCCCACCAAACACCAAACCATAATTTCTTGTTCTATGCAGATATCGCAATATCCATTTCAATGCTCTCTAATATTTCTTCTCAGGATTAGCCATGTTTCTACTAACCATGCTCACTACATGTGCTATATCTGGTCTACAGCACACCATAGTGTATATCACACTGCCTACAGCATTCACATAATGGATCTTTTTCATGTATTCTCTCTCCTCTTCTAACTAAAGGCTTTGTAACTTGAAGAGAGATATATGGCTTGGTAATGGTGTCTCTATAGGTTTGGCCTTCTCCTTCCCAAGCCTCTCCAGAACTTTCTGGACATATCTTCCTTGTGACAAATAGATCACTCCTTTGCATCTATCTCTGCAAATCTTCATTCCAAGAATTTTCTCAGTAAGACCCAGATCCTTCATCTCAAACTCGAATGATAATGCCCTTTTCAGCCATTTCACAGTTTCCATGCTTCTACTGGCTATAAGCATATCATCTACATACAATAGTATATACAGAGCATCCTCCTTATCTACATCCTTGGCGTAGACACAATAATCATGTTCATATCTATAGAAATGCAAGCTTAAAACAAAACTATCAAATCTTTGATACCACTGACGAGGGGACTGTTTCAAGCCGTATAAAGACTTTCTAAGTAAACATACCTTTTCTTCCTGTCCAGACTTCATGAAACCATTTGGCTGCTTCATGCAGATCCTTTCCTCCATTGTGCCATGAAAGAAGGTTGTCTTCACATCCATTTGCTCCAACTCCATATTGTAATGTGCCACCAGTGACAACAACATCTGAATAGATGTATGACACACTACAGAAGAGAAAATTTCTATGTAGTCAATCTCTTTCCTTTGTGAGTATCCCTTTGCTACCAGTCTTGCTTTGAATCTGACTCCATCTTATTCTGAAGGTGCCTCTTTCTTTGTGAACACCCACTTTGAGCCAATAGGTCAAGCACCTTCTAGAAGATCCACCAGCTACCATGTCCGATTCTTTTTAAGTGATTCCATCTCCTCCATCATGGTCTGCATTCATGAATCATGATCCTCACACTCCATAGCCTCTACATAATTTTCTGGATCTCCATTAGTAGTGATGAGTGCATAGGAGATAACCTCATCAATGCCATATCTAACTGGTCTACTAATAGTATGCTAGGATTTATGCAAAGCCACTCCTACTGGCATATCTCTGCTTGATATCTGTGGCTGATCCTGCATAGTCATCTAAACTACTGGTACTTCATGCTGGTCTTCCATCTAAGTATCTTTTCTCCTACCCAGCTCCACCTCAATAGGAACACTCCAATATGTGGATTTGGACTGCATGTCATTTATCTCAGACTGGCCACTGTTGTTCACCTGTGTCTTCCTAGTTCCATCTATCCCAGACCTCCTCAAGATGCTCTTCTCATCAAAGATAACATCCCTGCTGATCATTGACTTCTGTGCTTGAGAATCCCACAATAGGTATCCCTTGACTCCTTGTGGATATCCTATGAATGTCATCTTTTGAGATTTTGGGTCTAATTTGCTCCTCTCAATTGCCCCCACATGTGTGTAGGCCGGGCAACCAAAGACCTTCAGGTAGCCAAGCTCCACCTTCTTTTTATTCTAGACCTTCTCTGAAATGCATTCGTTCAGCTTACGATGTGGGGACCTGCTCATAAGAAAATAAGAAAAAGTTAAGGCATCATCCCAAAAAGATTTTGGAAGTGATATCTGCAGCCTCAAACTCCATGCTTTCTTGATCAATGCCTGGTTCATTTTCTTCATGACACTATTCTACTGAGAAGTCATCTTCACCATGTAATAGCACTTTATGCCATCTTCCTCATAGTACCTTCTGAACTCCAGGCTAGTATACTCTCCACCATTATCCAACCTTAGATACTTCACCGTCTTCCTGACTTCCTCTCTACTTCAGCTCTCCAGGCTCTGAACTGGGCAAATATCTTTGATGTTTTTCTAATCAGATAAACCTACACCTTCCTTGAGAAATCATCAATGAAAGTGATAGAATACCTTGCCCCACCTCTAGTTGATATAGAAGTTGGTTCCAATACATTCGAGTGCACTAAATCCAGCACTCTTTTACTACGCTTGGTACTTCTGGCAAATTTTATCCAATGTCGTTAGCCAAATATACATGACTCATACAAATCTATGCCCTCCTTCTTTAGGACTAGAATCATACCTAATAAACACATAAAATAGATTTATAAAAGTATTAATTTATTAATTAGTTTATCCTTATTCCTTAAGAATTGATACTTTTGTTTTATCTTTTGTAGAGGAAAAGAAAATGGATGAAAAGAGCTTGACTTATGGGTCACTACGAAGCAAATTTTACTCAAATCAGAGTTAAAATAAAAAAGATATGAAACCCAGAAGTTTTAAATAAAAAAAATAGTCCGGTGCACGATAAACCGGTCAGTCGGTACATAGATCTTGCACAGACCGACCAGCTCAGCAGGCATGGCGATTTAGGGAGTGCTACATGGTAGACATAGACCCTTAAGGGGTTTACCAAAAGTCCATCATGGCTTATAGGGGTGTTTTGGTAATTCTGTGAAGCATGGCACACAGTGATTGGCGGAGGCATTCCGTGTACCCGGTCCATGCAGTCCAGCAGCATAGTACATGCATGATCGGATGGCAGCCATCCATTCAGCTAGAGATCCAATGGTCCATGTCGATTCTCGATTTGATTCGAAGAGATCCAGCTGATTTGCATGATAGGATGGCCAGAAAGCGAGCCGGTCAAGATCCAATGGCCAAAATTAATCTCCAACTTGATTAAAGAAGATCCAGCACCATCCAATGGCATAAATTCAATCTTAAGCTTGATCAAATGGCTAAAAATTAATTTGAGTCCTGTTTATGCTATAGAAGTCCAATTTTGGTCAAATTTGGACCATTGAGACCTGATCTGATGGCAAAAAATTACTTCAAGAAGCAAAATCTGATCCAGACTTGATTTTTTTGATTTTTCTCCAATTTTAATCCAATTTCTCTTCTTTTTTCTCTATAAAAACCTCCCTAAAGCCAAACCAACGAGACATAACCCTCCCCCTTAGGGAAATAAGTCTTCTAAGCCCTTCCAAACCCCTTTAAAGCTCTTTAAAGCCTCTCTTTCCTTTCCTAAACAACCAGCAAGCTCTCTTTCTCTAATTCTCTCTCAAGCTCTTCTTTCTTCCTTCTTTCTTCTTTCTTTCTTCAACAGACCACCAAAGCCTGCATCTTCACCAAAGTTCCTCTCTACTTCGGATTCTTGCAACCAGCTATTGCTCGGGTTCTTCTGTAAGGTTCCAAGATGAAGATTTCAGCGAAAAGCTTTTCGATGTCTGGCTGATCCACTCTTTCTTAGGAGATCATTGTGATCTTATTTTGATGGTATTTTTTATTTTTCATGTTTTATATTTTTTTAGTTTGCAATAAAGATTATTTTTAGTTTAAATATTTTTATATCTTTATTTTCTTATAAATAATCTAAAATAGTTTATTATCCTTGGGATAAGCCATGATCTACGGATACGGTTCGTGCTCTTGGGATAAATTATATTTAGGTTAATTCTTTTTTTATATCTAAATCAATTTAGACTAGCCTATAACTTTAAGGGACAGTAGTGATCTAAGGGTACAGGCTGTGCTCTTTAAGATAGGTTATATCTTTATTGATTAGATATCAATTAAAGCATATTAAAAAGAATACCAACTATCAAATAAGTAATCAATTAAAATCCTAAGGATCCATCTCCATACCTACAACTCCTCTTTAATTAATTTACTATTTACTTTACTTTCTTAATTAATTTAAGTAGCCTTTTTAATTAATCAATTTTTAATTAATCTTAATCATTTTTAATTTAAAATTTAAATGCAATTAACACGATCTCTATGGATTCGACCCTGATTCACCCAATCTATATATTTTGAGTTAGGTTTTATTTTTGACCGCCCACAACAGCAATCAAATTTTAGCATCATTTTTGAGGATCATGATTAATTAGTTACTTTAAATAAATAAATAAAATATAAAAAATTCAAAAAAAATAAAATTAGAAAAATAAAAATTAAAAAAATTAAAAAAATTTTATTGACACCGTATAAGCTATTTAGGGTTTAGAGACTTAATCATAAAACCTAACAAGTAAATCTAATTAATTTAAATTTGCTTGTTTCACTTTATTTGGACATCTTGACTTTTTGCATCTCATCTTCATAAGATACTTTAAAGATGCTAAACCCAATTAAATAAGATAAGGTGGGGATTTGATCACCCTTTCTTAGCCCAAAAATCACAGACCTACATATTGCATTATCCCAAATCCTAATTCTTAAAATCAATTAGACGTTGGCCCTTAAGGACATCCGAGCTCATTAGGATAAGGAACCCTAAAAGTTGGACCGGGTTAGGGTTAGTCAATTCAATTGATGTCTAAGGCAAGTGGTTTAGGGATCACGTCTCGAAGGAAGATGGTTACTTAATTGATTCAATTAGCTTACCTAGCCAAGCATAATTGGTATCCAAGACAAGCAACGGAAGGACTCCCACCAACCTTATACTTACCTGATCAATTGATTGGCTGATTCTTTACATGGAGGGCTTGAAGGAGACCTTGGCTATTAGGAGCTATCTAGATCTAGGATAACCCTTAGCTAGGATTGATTGCATAACTCGATTGCTAACCTATAAACATCAAACCTAATTAACCTCTTTGCATCTATTTCTTAGATTTAGGACTCTCTAGGCTCTCATCTTTAGAATTTTTTTCATCTCTTTTTACCTTATTAAAAAAAAATCTATAAAAACTTAAAATTGTACTTGCTCTAAGGCATAATTATGTGGTATTTACTTGGGCATTGTTCATTACAACCTAAAATTTAAATCCTAAATCCTAAAATTGAACAAACCCTTAGAGCTAATAAACCTAGAATTATGGCTGCATCCTTTCGCCAATTGGAGGAATACTTTATCCCTTCTTCTTATACCTATGATCCCTATACACCCATGTATGGAACTAATAGTGGTGAAATCTATAAGGCTAAAAACTCCCTAGATATCTACAATAAGATATGTGAGCTATCCCAAAAACTTGACCATCTATTGAATATGAGACACTCTCCTATCTCACCCTTGCATGTGTGTGACATATGTTCGAGTCCCAACCGCCTGGTTAGTGAATGTTCAGCTGCATATCGATCCTGAAAATTTGTACATGAGCAGAGTTACCCATCCCCAACTCAGACCAATTATTATAACCCTTACTCCAACACCCATAGTCTAGGTTAGGAAAACTATTCAAATTTTTATGAGACATCACAATTGGCAACTATTTATAAACCAGATTATCTGGAGAAAACTTATACGGTGCATCAATATCAAAATGTTCAACAACCCTCTTCAAGTGCCTATAGTTCAACATTTAAAGAGAATATTTTACACATATTAAAAACTCATGCTCAATCTATAGCCAAGATAGAAATCTAACTTAGTCAACTTACTGCTGCATTCAATAGTTGGGAGGAGGAAGAATTATCTGATCAGCCCATAAAGCAATATATAACTGAGAGCTCCAATGTGCATGAAACCCAAATAGAACAACCTAATATACAAACTGAATACTATTTTGAGGTGGATGTACCTAAAGATGAAATAAAGGAAGCTATCCCTAGAATTATTTCTCAAAACCTAGTGCATACACGTTTAGATCCTTTTGGGGTAGACGATTTTAATATAGATGAGTGTGTTGAAAATATGAATGTATTATTAGAGCCTCCCAATTTTAGCACCACTATCCTAGGAGTTGAGAAATATGAAATAATATTGGCTCTAATAGCTTTTTCTCTAGAATCACCACCTCCTTCAGAGCTGAATCCTCTCTTGGTCACATCTAAGTACGCATGTTCAAAACCAATTGACATCCTTCTAGTACGCGTTACATCGGCCGCAACCCTTACCCCAACAATTCAATTTATGAGCATATTAGAAAAATAAATAGAAGAAATTTTGAATAAATAAGGGTCTATAAATGGGTTCATAAATTATTTTCTTAAAATCAAAAAAATAAAATTAACTAAGAATGGGGTAGTGAGTTACTTTTTAAAGATTGATGAAACATTACTGAAATTCGTAAATAATGGGATCGCAAGCCATCTTTCTGGATTGGCAATCCAAAACTATTGGAATTTATCAATCTAATTTTTGACACTGGATAGGTTGAGTTGCCTGATTTGGTTGAAGACCTTAAACTTAGCACTTGTTGGGAGGCAACCCATCATTTTATTTTTCAAATTTTGAGTTTTCTAGTTTTATCTTTTTGTAGAAAATCAATAAAGATGATCGGCTTAAGTTGGAGGCAGCACATCAAATATCCTGTATGAACCTAATGGAATATTATGTGGGATCTGCAAATAATAAATCAGGTGGTACCCCTTCTTGATAAATATTTTTATTTTTTTCTCTTCTTCCATTGAGGATAATGAAAATTAAGTTGGGGGGAGAATAACTAATTTTTAAAATTTATGAGTTCTCAAGTATGATTTGAAAGAATTAGCTTTATATACCCAAATTTTATTTTGATTAAAAGTTTATTAGGCATCCTAATCAATGAATGATTAATGGTCTAGATAATTTTAGAGATACCGAGGAATAAATTACTAAGAAAATCCAATAAATGGAAGGGTTTAGATCAGACCAAATTTTAAGAGTGATTCTAGAATTCTCTTCTTACTGATCTCAATAAAGAATCTACTTCATGAGAGTTGGATGGAAAGATCAAACTATGCAAAAGTATCCCCTAAAATCTATTTATAAAAAAAAAAAGAAAAAGAAAACAACAACAACAACAACAAACTCTAGTTTTCTATTGAGTAACCGGGCCCATTCACCTAAGTAAGCATTGTGGTTCGCGTAAGAAAGATGGGCGGTGTGAATTAAGAAAAGGTTTAGCATTGTTTCATTGAGTAACCAGTCTCTTTAACTAAGTAAGCATTATGGTTTGCGTAAGAAGGTGGGGATGCAAGAATTTGAAAAAAAAAAAGAAAAAAGTGGATAAAAAGGGGACTAAATTGCAAGAAAGATAATAAAACCTAGTTGACATCAAGTTAGAGGATTTAGAGAGTGAAGAAGAAATTTGGTAAAAGAAAATCTCTAAAAATTTCGATGGTTAAGATTCAACCATTAATTGGGTCGAATTAGTAATCTGATGATGTACCACTAGAATGGTCTGGCCAGGTATCAGCTACATTTAGGAGTGTCTAAACCTAACTTTTAATTCAAGGCTAAGTTAGTATATATTGTTAATTTATCTGATTTACTCGAGGATGATCAAAGTTTAAGTTGGGGGGTGTGATAAACACATAAAATATATTTATAAAAGTATTAATTCATTAATTAATTTATCCTTATTTCTTAAAAATTAATACTTTTATTTTATCTTTTATAGAAAAAGATCATGAATAAAAGAGCTTGATTTATGGATCACAACGTAATAAATTTTACTCAAATCGAAGTTAAAATGAAAAAGTTATGAAGCATAGAAGTTTTAAATAAAAAAAAATAGTCTGATGCATGGTAGACCGACCGGCTGGTCCATAGATCTTGTGCAGACTGGCCAGTTCAGGAGGCACGGTGAATCAGGGAGCGTCGCATGGCAGACATAGACCCTTAAGGGGTTTACCAAAAATCCTTCTTGGCTTACAGGGATATTTTGGTAATTCTGTGAAGCATGAAGCACAATAATTGGTGGAGGCGTTCTATGTGCCCGGTCCATGTGGTCCAGTGGCATGGTACATGCGCAATCGGATGGCAGCCATCCATCTCGCTACAGATCCGATGGTCCACGTCTATTTTCGATTTGATTTGAAGAGATCCAACTAATTTGCACGATCGGACGGCCAGGAAGTGAGCCGATCAAGATCCAACGGCCAAAATTCATCTTCGACTTGAATAAGAAAGATCTAGTGCCATCCAATAGCCCAAATTCAATCTTAAACTTGATCAAATGGCTGAAAATTAATTTGAGTCCTGTTTAAGCTATAGAAGTCTGGTTTTGGTCAAATCTGGAACATTAAGACCCGATCTGATGGTAGAAAATTACTCCAAGAAGCAAAATCCGATCTAGACTTGATTCTTTTGGTTTTTCTCCGATTTCAATCCAATTTCTCTCCTTTTCTCTCTATAAAAAGCTCCCTAAAGCCAAGCCAAAGGGACATAACCCTCCCCCTTGGGGGATTAAGTCTTCTAAGCCCTTCCAAACCACTATAAAGCTCTTCAAAGCCTCTCTTTCCTCACCTAAACAACCAGCAAGCTCTCTTTCTCTAATTCTATCTCAAGCTCTACTTTCTTCCTTGTTTCTTCTTTCTTTCTTCAACAGACCACCAAAGCATGCATCTTCACCAAATTTCCTCTCTACTTTGAATTCTTGCAACCAGCTGCTGCTCGGATCCTTTGGCAAGGTTCCAGGATGAAGATTTCAGCAAGAAGCTCCCCAATATCTGGCTGATCCTCTCTTTCTCAAGTGATCATTATGATCTTATTTTGATGGTGTTTTCTATTTTCCATCTTTTGTATTTTTTTTAGTTTTCAATAAAGACTATTTTTAGTTTAAATATTTTTATATCTTCATTTTCTTGCAATTAATTTGAAATAGTTTATTATCCTTGGGATGAGCCGTGATCTATGGATATGGTTCGTGCTATTGGAATAAATTATATTTAGGTTAATTTTTTTCTTTTTATATCTAAATTAATTTAGACTAGCCTATAACTTTAAGAGATGGGCTGTGATCTATGGGTACAGGCCATGCTCTCTAAGATAGGTTATATATTTATTGCTTAGATATCAATTAAAGTATATTAAAAAGAATACCAACAATCAAATAAGTGATCAATTGAGATCCTGAAAATCCATCTCCATACTTGCAACTCCTCTTTAATTAATTTACTATTTAATTTGCTTTCTTAATTAATTTAAGTAGCCTTTTTAATTAATCAACTTTTAATTAATCCTAATCACTTTTAATTTATAATTTAAATGAAATTAACATAATCATTGTGGATTCAATCCTAATTCATCCTATCTATATAGTTTGAGTTAGGTTTTATTTTTGACCACCCACGATAGCGATCAATACCTCTTCTGCTAAGTTCAGTGAGCCCACGGTAACTCATATGATCCATTCGATAGTGCCACAGTCGATATAAAATCTACTCCTCCTGTGCCATTGCTAGCACCTCTGCATTATCATTTACCACTAAGCTTTTCATTTTATAAAGATTGTTGCTCAATCTTCTACCTCTCATCAGCATCAAATCTTTCTTGGAAATTTTTAGACATCCACTCCTAGCCTGGCTACTAGAAGCATTACCCTACTCCTCCAAGTAGCCCAAGAAAATCAAATTCTTCTTCAACTCTAGTAAATACCTGATATTTGATAATGTATAAACAATCCCATTGTTCATATCATAATAGAGCCAACTCCAACTACTTTGCATTGGTGATCATCTCCAAAGCTGACACTTCCACCATCGACTTTTTGGTAGGTAGCAAACCACTCCCAATAAGAAGTATAGTGGTGCAAGCATGCTAAATCCAATATCCACATAGTATCACACTCTATTGATCTATTTTACATAACTAACAGGTCATCTCCACTGCTCACAGAAGTTGTATCATCTTCCTTACTGGCCTTCCCTTTTTCTATTCTTAAAAGGGGACAATCTCACCTCAGGTGTCCAGGCTATGACATTTATAATATTTCAATATCTTTCTCTAATCCCAAGACTTCGATCTGCCCTTGGATTTTCCACTGGCCTTCTCCTTTGATCTTTCTTGTCTTTCATTCATAGCCAAGATCTCAAACTTAGGGTCGCTCTTGTAGATATTCTCCCTTTGCTCATTTGATCTGAGCACACCAACAACCTCTTCATAGTTTAGGATCTTCTTTCCATAAACTAAAGTTGTTATGAGACCATCATAGAAATATGGGAGAGAACATAATAGCAGCAATGCCCGATCCTCCTCGTCGATCTTCACATCCTAGCTCATCATCTCAGAACACACCTGATTGAATCTTTGGATATGTGCAACAAGATCTCCATCTTCGAGCATCCTCAAACTATACAGTAGTTTCTTCAACCACAGCTTATTCATCATATTTTTCTCCATGTATGTGTTCTCCAATCTCATCCAGAGCTCCTTTGTCGTAGTCTCTATGCAAATCTTGGGCAAAACCTGATCGACCAAGTAGATCCGAGTTATGCTGAAAGTAATTTTCTCCAACTCTTTCCAATCCTCAGCACTGATCTTTTTTGGCCTTTCTCTTGTC
Organism: Cocos nucifera; assembly: GCA_006176705.1. NCBI lineage: Eukaryota > Viridiplantae > Streptophyta > Magnoliopsida > Arecales > Arecaceae > Cocos > Cocos nucifera. The sequence goes on from QRFJ01000131.1 coordinate 400,697, forward strand.
AAAATCTTGTAGATCCTCTGCTGAACCAACAAGTTCTTTACCCTTTGCTGCCATAGGATAAAGTTCCCCTTGCCATCGAACTTCTCAAAATCCATCTTGAATCCACTTGATCCCATGACTTCAATCAAGTCAAGAATAGATCCCTAACATCCTTCTTCGATCACACACCAGTAACACTATCCTTCAAAGAAGATCTAAATGTCCTAGATCCTCTTTTCAATCATCTGTATCACCGTCCCTTCATGTTACCAATCTCCACCTTAATCTAGAGACAAACAATGAAGAAACAAGAAGGTTTTGGATAAAACCTGATGTAACAGATCCTGGATGTAGTAACCCTAGGTGTCTTCCTTTCTTCCATGCAACACCGCTCTAATACCAATTATTGGGATAAACTATCCTCTCTCAGATCGGCATGGCCACTGGTGATTAGCCAAGAAATAAGGAACAATCTCCTAGGATCAATGCAGAAGCAAAATAATGGATTCAATAGAAAAGATAGAAAGAGAGCACAAGAGTACTCCAGAAGAAAAGAGTTTTATTCAATTAATTCAGCATCATCTACAATCATGACCTATTTTCAGTATTTATACTTTACAAAAAGGTCAAGCCCCAAGTTCATAGAAAAACTCTCCAAAATCCAAACATCCCATGTACACAAAAAAAACCCACAAAAATTGAGCCATCCTAGTTTTAGACTGAGTCGACTAACCTACAACTGGGTCGGCTCAGTCTGAGCCAACTCAGTTATGTATCATGCCAACAGTCCAAAAATGTTACTTTCTATCCAAATTTTTCTTTGAGACATAGCTGATCCAATCCTAGATTGAGCCAGCTCAATTTCTAACTTAGCTAGCTTAGTCTCAGGGTGAGCTGGCTCAATTTTTGAACCTTGCTATCTAGACTGATTTCTCTTCCGACTTGCTCCCATCTTTTCATGATCTATCTTTTCATGTTTCCAAGACTTTGGAGCACCACTTTTGAGCTCACAATAAATATAGATCTTTTCTCTCTCGTTCCCTCTTCTCTCTTTTCTTTAGTGTTGTTGCCTTAGGTTCTTGAAAAAGCCTTAAATAGAGGGGGCTCCCCCCTCAAGCCCAAGGAGGGAGGCACCCCAGCATAGATCTAGGTGGTGGATCTATGGTATGCTGCCTTGGAGAACGTCAAAGATCTCTCTAGGTCCATGCTAAAGATCAAGAATTTTCTACAACATGGTGTCAGAGTAGTACCATGGATCACAATAATTGGTATTAGAGCGAGGTGATGCAATGGTGATGTTACAACATTTAGAACATCAATGGTTGATATCCTGAAAGAGTCGATGGGTCTTCTATTAATAGTTTTCTTTAGCCTTTTTCTTTTCTTTTTTTTGTGGGATCCAAGAGTTGGATTTCTCCCTCAATCATCCATTTGATCTTCATCTCTTAGAGAGTCTAAGAGATCTAAGATATTTTTATAGATTGACCATCAGGAGGGATCTGCAAGAAGCTAGCACTTCGAGCAAATTTTCATTTGATGAACCTCCGATCGGCATAGCAATCTCGTGTGGACTATCTATAGAGGTCGGATATGCTATGTGGCTCCAAGCAACAAGGACAACATGGGTTTTCAACTGCAGTATTCTCGACCTGTATGAAGGTAAGAGATTTGATCTCTTTTTTGACCTAGATGCTATCTAGGGTTCTAGAATAGTTCTAGATCTAAGATATTGATGTGATCAATACCAATCCCTAATTTATTTTTTATATTTATTAATGCATCATGATATGTTATAGATCCTAGATGTAGGGTATAGTGATTATATCATATGCTTAAATAGGTTGAATAGTTTAATCTATGTCTTTTGCTGCATCTAGTTTCAAAAAAGTTTCATAATATATGCATGAAACCCTACATAGTTTTCCAACACAGAGACCTAATGTATATGAACTATTTTAAATCTAAAGACTTGGACTTTAGTCTAAAGGTTCTTCCACTATTTTATACGAATTGATAGCTTCTATCTTCAATTCGAGGAATTACTTTAATTTTCTAGTAGCTACTAGAATCCACATAGACTACATATGGGCTCGAGGAAAGCTCTGGTTAACCCACATGCATCTACGGATAGGTTCTTAGTCAATTATTTTTTCAAATAATTTTTAGTAATTATGTTTTATCCGAGGCTCCTAATTAGTAAGCTAGGGCCTCCATTGAAAAGGTCTGGTTAGGTCCAACTACTAACATGATAGAGTTTGGTGCATCAAACAAATGATGATCAGACTCGAGAAAAGCTCTGGCTAACCTGATCATCGTTCAGAGAGTGTGACCTAATCATCATATGTTGAATGATAATTTCAATATCATGACGAACACTGGGCATAAGAAACCTCCAATGTCCACCCAGACTATTAGATCCATTACCATCCACGTTAATAGGAGGTTATAACTCAGTTATCTTCATAACTTTATCATTTTAAGGACCTAATAATTTAGAGAATTTAAATTATTAGTGATTTGAGGATAGAGAAGATATTGACCAAATTGCTCTCACTAACTTCACCAAGTCAAATCCTCCAACTGACTTCTCAAGTCATTAATGAGGACTAGGATCAATTATGATCCATGGGCACCAAGATTAGTCTCGTTGAATAAAATTAGTCTTACTGATTTTCTATATGATATGGGTTAGCATGAATCAATGAGCAACCTAATCAAAAATTGATTAACCATATTGGCCAGGTAAGTGAGATTGGTAAGAGGGTCTACCAAAGCTTACCTTAGATACCATTAGAGATGGCTAAGTAAGCGGGCTGGAAATTAAAGACCATTGGTCTAGAAATGCTAGACTTACCTTAGATATCAATCAGTTTATTAGTTTCAATTTAGTTTGCCCAAAGACTCAGGCTCAACCATTTAGCCATGATCAGGTCCATTTGTTAGATGTATGGACTATAATCAACTACAACTATTGAATTGATCTATTAAAAAAAATGACCTAATCCTAATTAACTATTAATTAGTGTTGATCAATTTTTTAACTTAGTCCATATTTAATCTAGTCCTAGGTCTAACTTAGTTAGTGACTTAATCAAGCTAACCCATTACGCTTTAACCCATGTTTCATGAAATTGTATTAGGATCTTCAAATCACAAACCTAGATCCTAAATAATTACTTAATTCTTAATTACATTCAAGGCTGATGGGTTGGGATTCAGAACCTCAGAACTAGTTTCTGATTTGATCATTTGAAATATTTTTAATGTGTAAATAATTTACCTTGAATCAAATTCAATTTATGGTTTTAGATTTGAGTTGTTTCAATGTTTAGATCATATCCTAGGATTTCAAATCTAGGGTTTTGCAAAAGTAAATTCTCAATTTAAATTTCATAAAGCAAATATGTCACATATATTAATTTTAGATTCAAAATTAAAGCTACGTATCCAATATATGCAACAATAGGATGTAGATCTAAACATGAAACATATCATATAGATCTTATCTAAATGATCAAAAATTTAGATCATAAACTAATTAAACTTAGATTTAAGATCTAAAAATAAATTATAAATTATTTTAGATCTTATCTAATATATTTATAATTTAAATTTTTTAAATCAACACATGCTAGGACAACCTTTACATTATAAGGGATAAATCTTATAGTCGGACAATCTTATATTCAGTATGTGTGACGCTAATATTATTTAGATCTTATCTAAATAATCTAAAATAGATCAAACAACTATTTATTTTAGACTTAAAATTTAAAAAAAAAAATCATAAATGCACTTAATTCATATCTAACTTGTTCATGATTCAGATCTACAGATCAGCACAAACTAGGACAACTTTTTCATTATATGAGATTAACCTTACAATAGGACAATCTTATGATCAGTATGTGCAATCTTTAAAAATTATTTTTAAATTTGTTTTAATTATAAATACGATCATATTATAAAAGAATCTAGAGCTCTAATACCACTATTGGAAAATCATGCTGGGTTTCATGCATGTCTTTCGAAACTTTTTCAAAAGTGAGTGCAGCGGAAGACATAGATTAAACTATTTAACGTATTATATACATATGATATAATCACTAAATCCTACATTTAGGATCTATGACATGTCATGATGCATGAATAAATCTAAAAAATAAATCATAGATTGGTATTGATTACATCAATACCCTATATCTAGACAGTCTAGAAATGCTAGATCATATATAGGTCAAGAAGAGATCAAATATCTTACCTTTGCATGGGTTGAGATCACCATAGTTGAAATCCAATATTATTCTTGTTTCTTCAAACCGCACAGCATGTCCAGTCTCTATAGGTTGTCCACACGAGGTTGCTACATAGATTGGAGGTTTGTTGAACGAAGATCTACTCGAAGTGCTAGCTTTGCATGGATCCCTCCCGATAGTCAATCTAAAAAATATTCTTTGGATCTCTTGGATCCTCCAAGAAATGAAGAATAGGTGGAGGATTGAGGGAGAAGAACAACTCTTAGATCTCCCAAAAAGAAGAAAAGAAAAAGGGTTAAAGAAAGACTATTAAAAGAAGACCCATCTTCTCTTCAGGACATCAACCATTGATATCCTAAACAAATCTCCATTCCTGGAGAAGATGAAACCCTTTCGTCATGTCTTCTCTGATGCCCTTTCTCTCTTTCTCTTTGATTTTCTTCTTATAAAAAAATCTCTTAAAAGATGGAGAGGAAGAAAAAGCCTTGAAAGAAATTCTAAGAGAAGACATTCTTCTCTTCTAGTTTTCTCAATAGGACATCAATAGGTGATGTCCAAAAGAAAGCCCCAACACCCAACAAGTTGAAGGCCCATCCTCCCATGCTCTCTCTCTCCTTTCTCATTGATTTTACATGAAAAATTTGGGGAACTCTCATGCTAAAAGCCTTAAAAAGTGGTGCCCTCTTAAGAATAGGAAGACTAGGTCAATCCTAGTCATAAAAGGAGTCTTGGTTGCATAAAACTCTTGGATTCCTCCAACATTCTTTTGGCTAGAAATCATCCATGTTTAGAAGATTAGGAAGCACACAAAATCTCAGAAAAAGAGGGCACAAAAACAAGATAGGCATTGGAACTTATTTCCAAAAGAATAGGAGTTTTAAACCTTTCAAAACTCTATCTCCTAATTTCATGTTTGAACAATTCAAACATAATTCCAAAACAAGAGGGAGTGGGGCATGGAATCTTCATATTGGTTTGAGAAATCTCATGCCAATGAGAAGAATAAATGGCACACAAAAATAAATGTGGCATGGAGATCTTTGGTGCAAGAGATTAGGAGGAGTCTTAGTCCAACTAGGACTCTCCAATGTAGACTAGGTCAAAGCTATTTTATACCCAACTAAATCCTATTCTAATTAGAATTGATTCAATCTAATTAAAAGCAACCTAATCCAACTAGGAGCCTAATTAAATTGGATTAAATCATATTTAAATTTGATTTCAATCCTAACTTAATTAGAAATTAGGTGCACTCAATTCTTAATCAAATAGGAATTCATTCTTTCTTATATTTGGCTTATCTCATAAACAAATTAGACTTGGCCTAATCAAGTCTAAACCAATTTTAATTGAATATAATTTAATTAGACTCGATCTCAGCTCGATTGCTCAATCAAATTGAGTCAATTAGCAATCCAATTGCTAATCGATTCTCCTGCAATACTTGTACTTGATTGATCAACAATCGTATTGATGATTTGATCACTAAATGATTTTCAATCATCGATCAACCATCTAATAAGGTAGTAACGTCTTTTGTGTGTGACCCCATAGGTTCGAATCTAAGTCAGTAGCATAGGAACCAATTTTTATACCAATCAAAATGATCATCTAGCAATAATACTCGATGTCCGGATAGGTCGAATGTATGTAAAGCAATATTCTTAGAATCCTGGCCTATGGTTATCAAATAATTCATCGCTTAAAGGAACCAGATCTAGGGTTGCATGGATAAATCTTGAAACTTTTTTAAGATCAGACAGCGAAAGACTTAAATAAATTAAATATTTATTTAAATAAATATATAAACACGTAGATCTCAGATCTATTACATGATTATGGAATGATATTAAATCAAAAATTAAAATCAAACAAGAAGGAAAAGGTTGATCAAATCAACTTAGACCTACACTACATCAAATGCAGGTATGAAGTTAATAGATGATATCTATTATCTGAGCAAGTTAGATATTCTAACTTGCTGATCCGGGCTTGAGGATGAAGTCATGAGCTGCATATGCATCTGGCCTCTAGGAGTCATCCGCACGAGCCAACGAACACAATCAGAGATCCTGATGCAAAATTAGTAGAGTATGCTAGCACTGTACTGATCTTTCTTCGACAATTGATCCAATGCTTTCTTCTTTGAAACATGGACACTCCAAAATATCAAAGAAAAAGAGGAAGATTTGTGATGCTGAGACACCTCTCAAAAGCTCACAGAAAGGGAGGAAGAGATCTGAAACAAAAACCCCAGAAGAAGACCCTCTTCTTCTTCTTTGTTCTTTTTTTAGACACCCTGATTTGTGTTTTCAATATCTCCATGACCTAGATGAATTTTTCTCTAATTTTTATATACCAAAGAGATCTCTCAAATATATGCAATCCAAAAAAATTTAAGCAAAAAATTATCTTTAAATAAAGAGATCTATAGAGTCCAAGTTAGATCAAAAACCTAGACTAGGGAGGACCAAATAAGGAAAGTTGTTGGGGCGCCCAACTCTTGGGCGCCCCCACCTTTTTTTCTACCATGGACCAGCAAGGGGGGGTGCACAAAAATATCCTCTTTTACTATTAAAATTAAATAAAATAAGAAAGGATGGGTCGGCACACTCATGGGAAGAGTTTTGGTTGACAAGGATTCTATCTCATAGAATCCTTAAGCAAAACTAATTCCCCTTTTGACTTGATCTTCGAACAACTTCCATATGAGAAAAAGGAAAAGAGAAGGAAGGTGTTAGAAACCTTTGGGCATGGAAATTATTCACACAAAAACACAAAATAAAAGGATGGGGCATGGGGATTAGGTGGCGCAAGGAATAGGGAGTCCTAGTCACACTAGTACTCCTATTTTGACTTGGTCAAACAAGGTTTTTTAACCAAATAAAAACAAGAGAAAACCAACCCAATTAAATAAGATCCTAATTTATTTATAGACTTAATTAAATTAAATTTAATTAAATTTAATTTTAATTTAATTTTCTAATTAAATTAGAAAATTAGGTTGACCCGAGTCCTAGTTAGACTAGGACTAGTTCTTCATTGCACTTGACTTATCCAATAAGCCAATTGAACTTGATTCAATCAAGCCCAAACCAAATCTAATTAAATCATATATAATTAGACTTAATCTCAGTCCTCTGGCATAATCAAATTAAGCTAATTAGCAATCAAATTGCTAATCGATCCTCCTGCAATACTTGCACCAGGTTAAACACCAATCGTATTGATTGTTTAACCCTAAAATGATTCTAAATCGCTGATCAACCATCCAATTAAAATGTGAACTCTAATGTGTGTGACCGCATAGGTTTGAACCTAAGCCAATAGCATAGAAATAAATTTTTGTACTGATCAAAATGATCATCTAGCAATGATACCCGATGGTCGGATAGGTCGAAAGGTGTAGAACACCATCCTTAGAACCCATGCAAATATAATTTTCATATAATTCATCCCCTTGACCTCAATGCTCTAGGATACCTTAGAGTTCAACTATCAACTCTGATCAGGTTGTCCACATTATATTTCAAAATATCAAATCCATCTGATGGATTATCCTGGCTAAGGTTTTGCTATATTTAAATACAGTGATCCATTCTTCTCCAACTCTTGGAGTGGTCAATTCCATCTTGATCACACTCTGACTTTGCAAGTACTTGACTATGCCCAGAAGCCTTTCATTATTGAATTAGACATTCAATTAGTCGAGTACCAAAGCATAGTGAGTTACTTGCAAGTCATTGAGGTGATCTCAAGTCTAAGGGATACTTATACCTATATCCCATCAGAGACATTCTCGACAGCAGAATGCTCTAGAGTTGGTCACGTTCAATGATGATGTACCCGTACATCTCACCTATATGTCATACTGGTGTCTCCACACTTCTTGGTTAAGAGGACAACCAACCTATATAGCATATAGTGACCTTTGCTCGATAGACGCTATCGTCCTAATTAACAACCTATCATTTGGTCGTGAACAAATTTATGGACTAATCGATAAATCCTCTCTTTATCAGAACTATATAGTCCTAAGGATTTCATCACAATAATAGAGTTCATTAGAAGATGTAAATTTATGATGAAAAAGGATGCCAAAATATTTTTTATTTAATTAATAATTTAATTATAATATATCAACCATCGATAGGCTGATGATTGGCTTTGGGACACAATTTTCAACAACTCCCACTTGTCTTAAAGCTACTCAGCACAGTATCTAATACCCATCTTCAACTTATGGTTCATTGCCACGACTTTAGTGAAGGGGTCGACTTGGTTCTCCTTTCCATCGATCTTCTGAAGGTCAAGGTCACCATGATCCACGATTTCACAGACTAAATGGAAGCAGCGTAGAATGTGCTTTGTCCGCTGGTGTATCTTTGGTTCCTTTGCTTGAGCTATGGCGCTAGTGCTGTCACAGTAGAGCAGGACTGGACCATCAATGGAGGATGCTACTCCAAGCATGGTAATGAACTTTATCAGTCACACAGCTTTCTTTGCTGCATCTGATGCTGGCATATACTTTGCTTTGCAAATAGAGTTAGCTACTATACGCTGCTTGAAACATTTTCAGTAGATGGCTCCACCATTTAGAGTAAAGATATACCCCGACATACTTTTACTATCATCATGGTCAAATTAAAAGCTAGTGTTGTAAACCACACAAGCTAAAGATCTAACTCACCATAAATCAACCATTAGTCCTTAGTAGTTCTTAAATACTTAAAGATGGTTTTAACCATCTTTTAGTGATTTTCTCCAGGGTCAGATTGGTATCTACTCACTACTCTTAGTGAGTATGACATGTCTAGTCTCGTACATGTCATTGCATACATAATAGACCCCACTGTCAAAGCATATAAAATTCTACTCATATGCTCTCTCTCTCTTTAGGAGTTGTCGGACAATCCTTCCTAGAGAGAGAAATTTCTTAGCCTATCGAAAGATAGCCCATTTTGGAATTCTCCATGCTGAACCTCTTCAATATAGTTTTTATGTATGTGGACTGGGATATACCAAGCATCCTTTCAGTTCTATCCCTATAAATCTTCATCCCTAAGATGTAGGATTCTTCACCCAAGTCCTTCATGGAGAACTGTGATGACAACCAGACTTTTATTTCTTATAGCATGGGGATGTCATTTTTGATTAAGAGAATGTCATCCACGTACAAAATAAGGAATACCACTACTAGATCATTTGCTCATTTATAAATATAGGATTTTTCTCTGTTCTTAATGAAGTCATACGTTTTGATCACTTTATCAAAACGCATGTTTTAACTTCGAGATGCTTGCTTTAATCCATAAATGAATCTCAGAAGTCTGCACACCTTGGACTCATCTGTGGATGTGAATCCCTCAGGTGGTATCATATACACCTCTTCGATTAGCTCTCCATTTAGGAAAGTCATCTTCACATCCATCTACCAAATCTCATATCCCAGGTGCGCAGCTATTGCAAGCATTATCTGAATGGATTTGAGCATTGCCACTGGAGAGAATGTCTCATCATAGTCAATACCATAACATTGATGATACACCTTGGCAACCAAACGGGCTTTATAGGTCTCCACCTTTTCATCTGCATCTCTTTTTCTTTTAAATATCCATTTACACCCAATGGATTTAACCCCTTCAGGTAGGTCAACTAATGTCCATACATCATTGACCTTTATGGATTCCATTTTGAATCTCATGGCTTCTAGCCATTTCTCAGAGTCAGATCTCTGCATCGCATCCATATAAGTAATCGGATCCTCATCGTTCTCATCGAGTTTGATGGGATAACTATTCTGGACCAAGAATCCATAGTATCTGTCCAGATGGTGCGGTACTCTATTGGATCACCTTAATGGTGCGGATTCACTTGGCTTCGGATTTGATCTAATCAAATCCGACTTAGGTTCAACATTCTGTGTTGGACTTTCTATCTGTTGATCTTCATCAGGTTCAACCTTAGAGGCAACAGTTCCTTCACTAAGGAATCCATTTCCAAAAAGATTGCCCTAAGGCTGACAAACACCCTTTGTTCATCAGCATGATAGAAATAGTATCCTTTGGTCTCTTTTGGATATCCTATGAATGTACACTTGTCAGACTTAGGTCCAAGTTTATCTATTACTAACTATTTGACATAAGCCAGGCACCCCCAAACTCTAAGATGTGAAAGTGCTGGCTTACGCCCTATACATATCTCATATGGGGTTTTAACTACGGACTTACTTGAAACTCTATTTAATAGATAACAAGCTGATTCGAGTGTATATCTCCAAAAGGATATTGGCAAGCTGGCAAATCTCATTATGGATCGGACCATGTCTAATAGAGTCCGATTCCTTCTTTCAAACACACCATTATGCTCTGGTATTCCAGGAGGAGTCCATTGGGAGTGAATCCCATTCTCTCCTAGATATGTGAGAAACTCATCAGAAAGGCATTGACCTCGGTCAGACTGAAGAATTTTAATACTCTTCTCAGTTTATTTTTCTACTTCACTTTGGAATCGTTTGAATATTTTAAAAGAATCCAACTTATGTTTCATCAGATAGACATATCCATATCTAGATAGATCATCTGTAAAAGTGATGAAGTAGACATATCCACCTCTCGCACTTGTACTCATTGGTCCACATACATTAGTATATACTAGACCTAAGAGCTCATTGGCTCTCTCACCTTTTTCAGTAAAAGGTGACTTGGTCATTTTACCAAGAAGACAGGACTCATAGATTAGAAGTAATTCACAATCATTGACTTCGAGGATACCCTCTTGAGTCAACCTATTTATCCTATTCTTGTTTATATGACCTAGCCTATAGTGCCATAAGTAGATATCTGATACATTATATAATCTAGGGAGCTTGCCAGTAGAATAGACTACATTAATAGATTGTGATAACAAATATACACCATTGTTCAATTGTCCACAGAAAGCAGTAACACCATTCACAATGATATTACAAACTCATTTCTTTATTGAAATTTCCAAATTATTCATGGTCAAAAGGCCTACAAAAATAATATTTAAAAAAAATTAGGACAGAAATGACAAACACTAAGAATAATGGTATGAGATTCAAATACAAGTTTCAAAATTTCTAAAGCTAGAACTAAAATTGATCTTCCATCTCCAACATTCAGGAATCTTTCGCCTTACTCGAATCTTCTACTAACCTGCAACTCCTGCAATGAATTGCAAATATGGTAAGGGCTATCGATATCCAATACCTAGTTAGTAATATCATAAATAGAAAAATTACAAGGAGTTATCATATAAATACCTTGCCCATCAATAGCTTGCTTCTTTCTCTGCCTATTCAAATCTAAGAAGGCAATGTACTGAGGATAGTTCCATTTCTAGTGCCTCCGCTTCTTGCAAAAGAAGCATTCAGCTTGACTCTTATCGAGCTTGATCTTTTTGGTCTGGCCCTACACTGATGTCCCAGCCTGAACTTTCACCTTCTTTGTTATCTTCTTCTTATTCTCTTCCCTTTTCTATAGCGTCAAGAACCAAAAGATGAACCTCCCACTAAGTTCACCGACTCTTTATGGAGCTGGTGATCCTTCTCAAAGTTCTGAAGTAACCCTAGTAAGCTATGGTAGTTTACTTCAGACTTTGTCATTCTGTAATGAGTAAGAAAAGGGAGATAGGACTTTGGCAATGAGTTCAGTATTGCATCTTTCCCAAGTTATTCATGCAAGGAAAAACCAAGTTTGCTCAAGTGCTCTATCAGCTCGACCATGTACAGTACATGATCAGTGATAGAGGCTCCATCCCGTATCTGGCATTAAAGATGGTACAACTAGTCTTGTGCCTTTCAACATCATCGAGTGTGCCAAAAGAATCCCCCAACACTTGGAGCATTTGATTTTGCTGAGCTATCTTAAAACCTATGACTGAACTCGTTGCTCATCATAGCCAGGATAATGCAGCGCACCATGGTTCGATCACTGAGCCACTTTTGATAAGTGTCTTTGACTGCTCCACGTGCATTGGCAGCTGGCTCCTCAGGTGCAGGATTCATCAGCACATATAGGATCCGTTCATGCTCCAGGACAATCTTCAACTTTTAGTACCAGATATCGAAGTTGGATCCCATCAACTTATCATTGTCCAACAATAATCGAAGCGATAGAAAAGTGGCCATGTATGCACCAAGGAAAGTCAAAACCTAATCAGTAATTGATTCATTAAACCTAAACATTTGGACTTTAAACAAAAGGTTTCTCCCACTATTTTATTCGAATTGATAGCCTCTACCTCCAATTCAAGAAATTATCCTAATTTCTTAGTGGGTACTAGAATCCACACAGACTGCATATGAGCCCAACTTTGGTTGGCCAACTCATGTATATCTAAAGGTAGGTTCATAATCAATTATTTCTCCAAATAATTTCTAGTAATTAAATTTTGCCCCAGCCTCTGATCAGTTGGCTTTGGCCTTCTTAGAAAAGGATCCAGTTTGGTCCAACTATTAACATGACCATACTTAGCCCATCTAACTAATGAATGATCAGGACAACTTTGGTTGGCTCACCTGACCACTATTCAAAAAGATATATCAAAGAGATCATATAATGAATGATAATTTTATCTATCGATAAGCACCAGGCCTTTGGGCCTCCAATGATTATCCAACTGACGGACCTTACCATATAACTATTTTATTTTAGGGACCTAATAATTTTAGAGAATTTATTTATAGAAGTGAGTAGGTCAGATTAACTAGCTTGTCATGATCATCCCACTGGCTTCACCAAGTTAGCTTAAGAGAGACCACTAACGTGCTAGTATAAGTGCACCCAAATCAATCACACTAATTTACCTAGCTGACATGGTGTTAGGAATATGCGCTCTTTCTACATGGATCGATGTGGCCATCGGTGATTTGCCAAGCAACAAGAAAGTACTTCTTAGAGATCTCTATGGAAACAGATCAAATAAATCAAGGAATAGAGAAGAAGAGAAGAAGAGATTTTCAAAAGAAAAGAGTTTTTATTCAGTATATTTCAGCACTCTAAAAATCTTGACGTATTTTCAGTATATATACTTTACAAAGGATCAAGCTCAAGCTCATAGAAAAACATTCCAAACCCAAACAATCCACGTACATAAAATAATGATCCATAAAAATTGAGCAAATCTAGTTTTAGACTAAGCCGGCTAACCTGCGACTAGGTTGGCTCAGTCACAGACTGAGCCAACCAAATTATGTATCATGCCAACAGCCTAAAAATGCTGCTCTCTATCTGAATTTTTCTCTTAGATCTAGCTGATCCAGTTCCTAACTAAGCTGACCTAGTTTACAACTGAGCCGACTCAGTCTCAGAGTGAGCCAGTCCAATTTCTAAACTTTACTATTGAGACTGATTCTTCTTCCGGCTCGCTCCTATCTTTTCATGACCTATCTTCTCATATTTTCAAGACTTGGGAGTGCCACTTCTGAGCTCACATTCTCCATCTTGGTGCTTCTAAGTCCTTATGAACTCATCTCTTCTCAACAGATCCATTTGTGGCACACATCTCTGAAAGCCATCTCTGGGGAGTACCTTCATGAGTGCATCAAACTGATTCTCCCTAGTATGGACCTTCATCAGTTCCACTTCACCTTCCTCCACCAACTCTCTGATCTTGTGGTAGCTCACGTCTATATGCTTTGTACACACATAATAGACTGGGTTCTGTGCCAACAACAGAGCACTCTGACTATCACTGAATAGTGCAACCTTGCTCTGCTCCACCCCCAACTCATCAATCAGCCTCCTAAGCCAAAGAACTTCCTTTGCAGCCTCTATTATCCTGATGTACTCAGCCTCTATGGTAGACAAGGCCATGATTGGCTAAAGGGTTGATCTCTAAGATACCGATCCACCATATACGTAGAAGAGGTATACAGTAGTAGACCTCCTTGTATCAAGATCACCTACATAATTTGCATCAACAAATCCTTTCAGATGACCTGGACCTTCACATATCTTCATAGATTGTTCTCCAAATCCTCCTGGCTGCCCACCAAACATCAAACTATAATCTCTTGTTCCATGCAGATATCTCAATATCCATTTCAATGCTTTCCAGTATTTCTTCCCAGGGTTAGCCATACTAATCGTGCTCATAGCATGTGCTATATCTGATCTACAGCAAACCATAGTGTACATCACACTGCCTACAGCATTTATATAAGGGACTCATTCCATATACTCTCTCTCCTCTTCTAATTGGAGGCACTATAACTTGGAGAGAGACATATGGCTCGGCAATGGCGTCTCTGCAGATTTGGCCTTCTCCATTCCAAACCTCTCTAGAACCTTCTGGACATACTTTTCTTATGACAAATGGAGCACTCCTTTGCACCTATCTCTACAAATATCCATTTCAAGGATTTTCTTAGCTGGACTCAAATCTTTCATCTCAAATTTAGATGATAATGCCTTTTTCAACCTTTTCATAGTATCCATGCTTCTACTAGGTATGAGCATATCATATACAAACAATAATAGGTATAGAGCATTCTCCACATCTATATCCTTGACGTAGATATAACAATCATGTTCGCATCTGCTAAAACCCAAGCTCAAGACAAAGCTATCAAACCTTCGATACCACTTATGAGGGGATTATTTCAAGCCATACAAAGACTTCCTGAGTAAACACACCTTTTCTTCCTGTCCCATCTTCATGAAACCATCTGGCTGCTTCATGTAGATTCTTTCCTCCAAAGTTCCATGAAGGAAAGCCATCTTCACGTCCATCTGTTCCAATTTCATGTTATGCTGTGCCAGCAGCGACAACAAAACTCCAATAGATGTATGATGCACCATAGGAGAAAATTTATATGTAGTCAATCCCTTTCCTTTGTGAGTATCCCTTTGCTACCAACCTTGCTTCGAATCTGACTCCACCTTATTCTGAAGGTGCTTCTTCCTTTGTGAACACCCACTTTGAGCCAATAGGTCAAGCACCCTCTGGAAGATCCACCAACTACCATGTTTGATTCTTCTCAAGTGATTCCATCTCCTCCATCATGGCCTGCATCCATGAATCATGATCCTCACTCTCCATGGCCTCTGCATAATTCTCTGGGTCTCTATTAGCAGTGATGAGTGCATAGGAGATAACCTCATCAATGCCATATCTGACCGATCTCCTAATAGTACATTGGGGCATGTGCAAAGCCCTCCCACTGGCACATCTCTGTCTGATGTCTGTGGCTGCTCCTGCACATCTGTCTGAACTGTCGACCCTCCATGTTGATTTTCAATCTGAGATAACTCTTTTTTGCCCAGCTCCATCTCAATAGAAATACTCCTGTAAGTGGATGTAACCTGCATGCCATCATTCTTTGACTGGCCACCACTGTTCACCTTTATTTTTTCAGTTCCATCTATCTCAGACCTCCTTAAGATGCTCTTCTCATCAAAGATAACGTCCTTGCTGATCACTGACTTCTGTGCCTAAGAGTCCCACAGTAGGTACCCCTTGACTCCTTGTGGATATCCTATGAACGTCATCTTTTGAGATTTTGGATCCAATTTGCTTCTCTCAGTTGCCTCCAAATGTACATAGGCTATGCAATCGAAGACTTTTAGGTGGCCAAGCACCACCTTCCTCCCACTTCAGATCTCTTCTGGAATGCCTCCATTCAGCTTATAATAAAGGGACCTATTCACAAGAAAATAAGAAAAGGTTAGAGCATCACTCTAAAAGGACTTTAGGAGTGATGTCTGTAGCCTCAAACTCCATGCCTTCTCGATCAACATCCAGTTCATCCTCTTCATGACACCGTTCTGCTGGGGAGTCATCCTCACCGTGTAATGGCATTTGATGCCATTTTCCTCATAGTACCTCCTGAACTTTGGGCTAGTATACTCTCCTCCATTGTCCGACCTCAGACACTTTACCTGTCTTCCTGACTTCTTCTCTACTTCAACTCTCTAGGCTCTGAACCGGGCAAACATTTCTAATTTTTCTAGGATCAGATAAACCCACACCTTTCTTGAGAAATCATCAATAAAAGTAACAAAGTATTTTGCCCCACCTCAAATTGATATAAGAGCGAGTCCCCAAACATCTGAGTGCACTAAATCCAGCACTCCCTCGCTACACTTGGTACTTCTGGCAAACTTCATCCTATATTGTTTGCCAAAGATACACGGCTCATAAAGATGTATGCCCTCCTTTAGGATTGGGATCATACCTCTTCTGCTTAGTTTTGTGAGCCCACGGTCACTCATATGATCCATCCGATAGTGCCATAATCGATATAAAATCTGCTCCTCTTATGTCGCTGCTAGCACCTCTACACTATCATTTACCATGGAGCCTTCCATTTGAAAAAGATTGTTGCTCAGTCTTCTACCTCTCATCACCACCAAAGCTTTCTTGAAAATTTTCAGACATCCACTCCCAGTCTGGCTACTAAAAGCATAATCCTGCTCCTCCAAGTAGCCCAAAGAAATCAAATTTTTTTTCAACTCCGGTACATGCCTGATATTTGATAATATATGAATGATCCCATCGTACATCCTCATCCTGATAGAGCCAATTCCAACTACTTTGCATGGGTGATCATCTCCAAGGCTGATACTTCCACCATCGACCTTCTGGTAGGTAACAAATCACTCTCGATGAGAAGTATAGTGGTGCGAGCAAGTTGAATCTAATATCCACATAGTATCGCACTCTATGAATCCATCTGATATAACTAGCAGGTCTTCTCCACTGCTCATAGAAGCTGTATCATCTTTTTTGCTGGCCTTTCCTTTTTCTGATCTCAAAAGAGGACAATCTCTCCTAATGTGTCTAGGTTGATGATATTTATAACATTTTAATATCATCTTCCTCTGATCTCGAGACTTTGCCCTGCCCTTGGACTTTTTCTCTTGTCTTCTCCTTTGATCTTTTCTGTCTTTCGTTCACAGCCAAGATCTCAGACTTAGGGTCTCTCTTGCAGATCTTCTCTCTTTGATCATTTGATCTGAGCACACCAACAACCTCTTCATATTTTAGGGTCTCCTTCCCATAAACTAAAGTTGTTATGAGACCATCATACAAACTTGGGAGAGAACATAATAGCAGCAATGCCTGATCCACTTTGTCGATCTTCACATCCAAACTCATCACCTTAGAACACAGCTGATTGAACCTTTGGATATGTGCAACAAGATCTCCACCTTCGGGCATCCTCAGACTATACAACTGTTTCTTCAACCACTGCATGTTCATCATGTTCTTCTCCATGTATGTGTTTTTCAGTCACTCCCAGAGCTCCTTTGCCGTAGTCTCTGTGCAAACCATAGGCAAAACCTGATCAGCTAAGCACATCTGGATTGTACTAAAAGCAATTTCCTCCAACACTTCCCAATCCTCAGCACTGATCTTTTTCGATCTTTCTTCTGTCAAGATCCTGTAGATCCTCTACTGAACCAACAAGTTCTTTACTCTTTTCTACTATAGAGTAAAGTTCTCCTTGCCGTCAAACTTCTCAAAATCCACCTTGAATCCACTTGATCCCATGACTTCAAACAAGTCAAGAATAGATCCCTAACACCCTTCACGATCACACACTAGTAAAACTACCTTTCACAGAACCTATAACTAGCCCTTAATCCTCTTTCCAAACTTTTGTATTATCGTTCCTCCATTTAAACAATCTCTACCTCAATCTAGAGACATCCACGAAGAAAACTAGAAGTTTTAGAATAAAACCTGATGCAACAGATCCTGGATGTAGTAAATTCTAGGTGTCTTCTTTTCATCTATGCAACACTGCTCTGATAACAAATGTTAGAAATATGCACTCTTTCTATATGGATCGACGTGGCCACCAATGATTAGCCAAGCAATAAGGAAGTAATTCTTAGAGATCTCTATGGAAGCAGGATCAAATAAATCAAGAAATAGAGAAGTAGAGAAGAAGAGATTTTTGAGAGAAAAGAGCTTTTTTTCAATATATTTCAGCACTCGAACAATCTTGACCTATTTTCAGTATATATACTTTACGAAGGATCAAGCTTAAGCTCATAGAAAAACTCTCTAAATTCAAACAACCCACGTACACAAAATAATAATCTGTAAAAACTGAGCTGGCTCAGTTTCAGACTGAGCCGACTAACCTACGACTGGGTAGTTCTGCACCATGCCAATAGCCCAAAGACCGAGCCGACCTAGTTGTGCACCATGCCAATAGCCCAAAAATGCTATTCTTTATCTAGATTTTTCTTTGAGATCTAACCGACCCAATCTTAGACTGAGCCGACCCAGTTTCCAACTGCTCAGAGTGAGCCGGCCTAGTTTCTGAACTTTACTATTGAGACTGATTCTTCTTTCGACTCACTCTCATCTTATGGCTCTTTTTCATCTTTTCATGACCTATCTTCTCATGTTTTCATGACTTGGGAGTGCCACTTCTGAGCTCACACATGGGTCAGCTCAAATAGTCAAGCGATTCAATCAAAACATAATCTCACCAAAAGGCCAGGTAAGTTCAATCGATGGGAGGGTCTGCCAAAGCTTGGTTTAGACACCATCAGAAATGGCCAGATAAGCAAGTTGTCAATTAAAAACCATTGGTCTGGTTTAGCTTAGGCACCAACTGGTTTAATTAGTTTCAATTAGATCAACCTAATAGTTCATGCTAGATCGCATAACCAAGAATCAAGTCCATCTTGGATCATTTTAAAGACATGGACTTGACCAACTACAACTATTGTAATTGATCTAGAGAATTCTTGACCTAATCTAAGACAATAATTGATTAGATTTAGTCAATTCTCTAATTAAGTTCATTCTTTAATCTAACCCTAGGTCTAACCCAATTAATGAACCTAATCTCCACTAATCCATTTAACCCAATGTGTTATGATTTGTGTCTGATGATCTTCATTTCACAATCCTAGATTCTAACCAATCAACTTCTTAATTCTCAATTAAGTTTTGGAGTGAGAGTTGGGGTTTGGCTTTTCGAAAATAATTTTTATATTTATAAAATATTTTTATAACATGGTTCTATCAACCAAATTGCATGTTTGATTCATAATCAATATGCAAGTAAAATAAATATAAAACTATTTTAGATCTAATCTAAACAGGTTCATGTAATTAAAATAGTTTCAATAATAATCAATCATAAATCTTCCTAGATCAAATCTAACATATTTATGATGATTAAAATTAGATTAAAATATTTTTAATCAGATCATAAAATTTTTTAGATCTAATCTAAAATTTTATGATCAATATTTTAGATCAGCACGTACTAGGACAACTTATTCACTGCAAGAGATAAACCTTACAACGAGACAACCTTATGGCAATCCGTGCAATCTAAAATATTTTATTTTTAGATCTAAAATTATTTTAAATCTATTAATTTATAAATAAAATTAGATCAAATCTAATAAATTTATGATTAGAGTCAGATCATCATGAACTAGGATAACTTTTTTACCATAAGGGGTAAACCTTACAGTAAGACAACCTTATGGCAATTCGTGAGATCTAAACTTTTCTAATTTTAAATTTAATAATTAGATTATAAATTAGATCTAATCTAAAAAATAATCTAAATATATACAAAAATTAAGTAATAAGAACCTAGGCTCTGATACCAATTGAAGGAACCAGATCTAGGATTGCATGGATAGATCTTGAAACTTTTTCAAGATCAGACAGCAAAAGACTTAAATAAATTAAATATTTATTTAAATAAATATATAAACACCTAGATCATAGATCTATTACATGATCAAGATATGATATTAAATTAAAAATTAAAATCAAATAAGAAATAAAAGGTTGATCAAATCAACCTAGATCTACACTACATCAAATATAGGTATGAATTAATAGATCAGATCTATTACCTAAGCAAGTTAAACATTCTAACTTACTGATCTAGGCTTGAGGATGAAGTCACAAGCTACATACATGTCTGACCTCTAGGAATCGTCCACATGAGCCCACGAACACGATCAGAGATCTTGATGCAGGAAATCAGCATAGTATGCTAGCACTGTACTGATCTCTCTTCGATGATTGATCCGATGCTTTCTTCTTCGAAACTTGGATACTCCAAATACTAGAAGAAAAAAAAATATTTTTGATGCCAAGACACCTCTCAAAATCTCACAAAAAGGAAGGAAGTGATCTGAAAAAAAAACCCTAGATGAAGACCCTCTTCTTCTTCTTTGTTCTTTTTTAGACACCCTAATTTGTGTTTTCAATATCTCCATGACCCAGATGATTTTTTTTTTAATTTTTCTACACCAAAGAGGCCTCTCAAATGTCTACAATCCACAAAAATTTTAATAATTTTTTTTTTAAAATAAAGAGATATGTAGGGTCCAAGTTAGGTCAAAAACCTAGACTATGATGGACCAAATAAGGAAAGTTGTTGGGGCACCCAACTCTTGGGTGCCACCACCTTTTCTTCTGCCATGGAATAGCAAGGGGGCACACAAAAATGTCCTCTTTTACCATAAAAATCAAAGAAAATAAGGAAGGATGGGTTAGCACACTCATGGGAAGAGTTTTGGTTGACAAGGATTCTATCTCATAGAATCCTTAAACAAAACTAATCTCCCTTTTGGCTTGGTCTTCCAACAAACTTCCATATGAGAAAAAGAAAGAGAGAAGGGAGGCATTAGAAACCTTTAGGAGTGGAGATTATTCACATAAAAGCATAAAAGGAAAAGGGTGGGGCATGAGGATTAGGTGGCACAAGGAATAGGGAGTCTTAGTCACACTAGGACTCCTATTTTGACTTGGTCAAATAGGATCTTTTAACCAAATAAAAATAAGAGTAAACCAACCCAATTAAATAAGACCCTAATCTATTTAATAATTTAATTAAATTAGATTAAATTATATTTAATCCTAATTTAATTTTTTAATCAATTTAGAAAATTGGGTTGATCTGAGTCCTAGTTTGACTTGGACTAGCTCTTCCTTGCACTTGACTTATCGAATTAGCCAATTCGACTTGATCCAATCAAGCCCAAACTAAATTTAATTAAATTATATTTAATTAGACTAAATCTTAGCCCTCTGGCTTAATCAAATTAAGTCAATTAGCAATTAAATTGCTAATCGATCCTCTTGCAACACTCGCACTAGGTTAAACACCAATCCTATTGATTGTTTAACCCTAAAATGATTCTAAATCACTAATCAACCATCCGATCGAAATATGAACTCTAATGTATGTGACCTCATAGGTCTGAATCTAAGTTGATAGCATAGGAATAAATTCTTATATCACTCGAAGTGACCATCTAGCAATGATATCCGATGGTCGGATAGGTTGAAAGGTGTAGAACACCATCCTTAGAATCCATGCGAATATAGTTTTCATATAATTCATCCCCTTGACCACAATGCTTATAGGATACCTCAAAGTTCAACTATCAACTCTGATTAGGTTGTCCATATTGTATTTCAAAATATCAAATCCATCTGATGGATTATCCTGGCCAATGTTTTGCTATATTTAAATACAGTAATGCATTCTTCTCCAACTCTTGGAGTGGTCAATTGCATCTTGATCACACTTTGACTTTGCAAGTACTTGACTGTGCCCAGAAGCCTTCCATTATTGAATTAGAAATTCAGTTAGTCCTTTACTAAAGCATAGTGAGTTGCTTGCAAGTTACTGAGATGATCTTATGTCTAAGGGATACTTATACCTATATCCCATCAGAGACATTCTTGATAGTAGAATGCTCTAGAGTTGGTCATAGTCAATGACAATGTACCCATACATCTTACCTGCATGCCATACCAGTGTCTCCATACTCTTTGGTTAAGAGAACAACCAATCTATATGGCATATAGCGACCTATGCTCGATAGACGCTATCATCCAAATTAATGGCCTATCATTTTGTTGTGAATAAATTTAAGGACTAATTGATAAATCCTCTCTTTATCAAAACTAAATAGTCCTAAGAACTTCATCATAACAATGGAGTTCATTAGATGATGTAAATTTATGATGAAAAAAGATGCCAAAATATTTTTTATTTAATTAATAAATCAATTATAATATAATAATCATCAATAGGTTGACGATTGGCTTTGGGATATAATCTTGTACATGGATGACTTCGAGTTATCTATCAAAACTCATATAAGTCATCCATATTATATTTCAAAGTTTGCAAATTCCATGACTCCTCATGAGGATTACCCAAGCCTAGGTTTTGCTAAATTGAAACACAGCAAAACATTCACTTTTGAAGTTAATTAGTAGTGGTCAATCCCATCTTGACTCACAACGACTTTATAAGTACTTGACCGCACCCAGAAACTTTGCATCACTATATTAAAAATATAGATAGTCCGGCACTAAAGTATAGTGAGTTGCTTACAAGTCACTATGATGATCTAAGGTCGGAGGAACACTTATACCCATAAGCTTTAGCTAGTTACTTTTGACAATAGTGTGCTACATTGGTCATGTTCAGTGAAGATGTACTCCTACATCTCACCTGCATGCTATACCAGAGTCTCCACACCACTTGGTTATGAGGATAACCAACGCATACGAAATATAGTGATCTATACTCGATAAGTTATTGTTCTTATTAATAACTTATTATTTGGTCATGAATAAATTTAAGAATCATCTGATAAATCCTCTTTTATTGATTGAGTGTAGTTTTAAAAACTTTATCATAATTTAGAAGTTCATTTAAGAAAAATAGAATTTTTATGATGAATAAGCTAAATAATTATTATTATTTAATAATTCATATACAAATTACAATCGTCTACAATTTAGATGATTAGTTTTAGAATATATTTCCTAACAATCCTCTCAACATCCTCTTCTCTATCTGAACTTGATATGTCACTATCTCTTCAATTACCTAGCATTGCTCTTTTCTTTATCCGTTTGGGATGCTTTTTAATTAGGGGGCACTTTGGCTTATAGTGCCCTTGCTTGTTGCAATTGTAGCATGTGATATTTTTCTATTCCTTCTCTTCATTATTTTCCTTCTTCTTCAAGATTTTCTTCATAAGAAACTTTTTGAACTCTCTTGTCATTAGTGCCATATCCTCATCATCATCTTCACTCTCTTATTCTTCTTTATCTTCATCCGACTCATCGCTTTCCTCAAAATGTATAGTAGATTTGAAGATGGCGGTCTTCATTTTCTTTGGCTCTTCTTTTTCCTCCTTTTGAGCCATGTTCAGCTCATGAGTTATGAGTGAACTTACCAACTCCTCAAAGGACATCTTGATAAGGTTTTTAGCTTCTTGTATGGCTATTATTTTTGCTTCCTATTCTTTTGTCAAATACCTCAAAATCTTGCAAGCAAGTTCATAATTAGTATAGATTTTGCCAAGACCATTTAAAGTATTAATAATATCAGTAAATTTGAAAAACTTATCAAAAATAGATCCCTATTTTATTCATTTTAAACATTTCATACCTATGAACAAGCAAATTAATTTTGGACTCCTTAACTTGGCTTGTTCTCTTATGAGTTATTTTTAATTTTTTTAAAATTTCTTTAGCTGATATACAAGTTGATATTCTATTGAATTTATATAAATCAAGAGAGCAATAGAGTACATTGATGGCTTTAGCATTAAATTTAGCCATCCTTTTATCATACTCATTCCAATCTTTTTCTAGTTTGGGAAGAGATACACTATTAACTATTATTGTAGGTGTATGAGGTCTTCTAGTTATAACTCCCCACATATCATAATCTAAAGCTTATATAAATATTCTTATCCTAGCTTTCCAAAATGTGTAGTTGGTGCTATTAAGTAATGATGGCCTCGAGATTGATTGTCCTTCGACAAATGTGGAGCCAACAGGGATTGCCATAATATTTAGCTCTTAGATCCATAGGTCAACAATCAAATATTAGAGCACCTACTTTGATAGCAATTGTTGTCTAGAAGGTAGCAGCTCGAGAGGAAGGGTGAATTGAGTTCTTTAAAAGTTTTGGTCAAATTAATCTCTAAAATAATTATGTGCTTTACTTAACTTAGTGTGATTTTGTAGTGTATGCAGCAGAATCAAATATATATGAAGCTAAGTAAGAGTTAAATAATTTTAGCAAGCAATGCAATAATTAAAAGCATGCAAGGTATATAACGCAATAGAGCAAAAGGCATAACACAAACACACTCAAATTTATAGTGGTTCGGTGCAATCCCATGCCTACGTCAACTTTCCAAACTTTCTGAAAATTCTACTATAATCACTCTACTTATAATATGTTTGTTTTCTGGGATAATAAATAAATTTAGTTGATTTTTTAGGATCACCAGCTATAACCTTGCATCGATTATTTTTTGGGCTCACAATCAATCCAGTTGGTCTCACTAACCAAAATCTATAAAGGCTAATTCTAGGCTTGGACAGGACTAATCTTCAAGATTTTTTTACCCAAAGAAACATGTCAAGAAAACAAAAATACAAGATAAAATTTTTAAGTTCAAAAATAAAATAGAAAAATGAACTCTTTAAGCTTGAAGAAGAGGCTGAATGATTGGATCTTTTGAAGCTTGATCACTCTTCTTTGAATCTTGAGAGAATGTTGGAGATAGTGGTGAAGATTGCTCTTGAATGCCCTCTAAAATCAATACTTGAATCCTCTCTTTTCTCTCTTCTTTTGATGTATAATGAAGTTCACTCAAATCTAAAATTATTTCTCTTTGAATTTCCTTAATCTTGATTTCTAAGTGTTTCTCTAGTCTTTAATACCCTTGAAGATGACTAAAAAATATGTTCTGATCATTGGAAGCCTTGAACTAACCATTAGAGTGGAGAAGTGGCCATTTGAGAAGCTACAGAAAGGTAGCTGTTATGCTTGTCCCGACCTTAGGGTCGACTCAATTTTTTAGGGGTCAACTCTAATTTTCTTCAAATCAACTCAAATATCCCAAGAGTTGACTTGACTTTAGGGTCTGAAAAATAGTACTTTCTATATTTTTCTGAGAGAGCTAGCTCAACTTTTGGGGTCGACTCCAATCAGACATCCTAAAAAAAATTGGTTCTCTATTTTCCTATGAGAGACTCAGCTCCAGCAGGATATGAGTCGACCCAAGACCATGACGGTCTCCTCCAGCATGCCGAGGTTGACTCCTATCCTTCCTAAAACTTAAAATTTCTCATTTTAAGGCCTATTTTAGAGCATGGGTCGGCTCTTTTGCTTCTAGGGTCGACACTACTAAGTCTTAAACTTGATTTTTCTTCTTTAAAAACCTTGACTTAGTAAATTTAGAGATCTTTTGCATAGATTATTTCACCAATTTAAATACCTAGAAAGACCAACATTCAATCTTGAAACACATGATTAGACTCTTTTAAACTCAAATTTTGGAATCATCAAAGTCAATCATAGGGTCAACAATTATTTTTTCTTTATTAAGTCAAATTTGAGTTTGGATATTAAAACATGATCTATCTTTGGTTGATTTTCATGCTCCAATATTTTAAATTGAGTTTAGCTTGAGTATCTAGTTCTTATCTTGTCTTGACTTGATTATACTCCTAATATATAGATTTTTTTCAGAATTTCATCAAATTTATGGTAAAAATATAGTGACCCTAAATTTTTAAAATTTTTTAATTAACCACCATAATTAATATTTTTGTTGTAACTTGGCCCACTTGTTTGTCTAGCTTTTGACACTTGTTGCCCAGAGGTAGCAACCCAAGAGGAGGGGGGGGGGGGGGTGAATTGGGTTCTTATAAAAGCTTTGGCCAAATTTAACTCTAAGCAATTATGTGCTTTGATTTTAATCTAAGTGGTGAGGATGAGATGTATGTAATATGAGCAGCGGAATTAAGATAATAAAATCAAACTATGAAAGTAAAGTAAGAATTATAAGTAGGCAAAGTATATAGAGAGATAGAAGAAAAAAGCACAATACAAACATATAAAGATTTATAGTGGTTCGGAGCAACCCGCTCCTACGTCCACTTTCCAAGCTTTTCTTGGAAATTTCACTATAATCTATCCTTAATTATAGTGTGTTTATTTTCTCAGGCTCATAAACAAATATAGTTGATTTTCACGGGAGCACCAACCAAAATCTAACACTGTTAGTTTTTCGGGTTCACTAACAACCCAGTTAGTTTTCTGGAATCACCAACCAAAATCTACAATATCCAATTCCAGGCTTGGACAGGCCTAAACCTCAAGTTTCTTTCCCCCAAAGAAATTTATAAAGAAATCAAAAAATGCCAGTAAAATTTCAGCACAATATAAAAAATAGAGTATAAGCTCTTTTAAATCCTAAAGAATAAGTTAATAATGTGCTCAGTTGAAGCTTGGCTTTTCTTCAAATTGTACTTGAGAGGATGTGAAATATGTTGGAGAAGATTACTTTGAAGGCTCGCTGAAATCTGTGCACAACACTCCTCTCTTTTCTATTTTCTTTGGATATTCAATGTTCTTCACAAAATCTGAAAGATTCTCTCTCTAAATTCATTAATCTCTTTCTTCTATTTTTTTCAATTGATTCTCCACCTTTAAATACCTTTAGAGAAGGTTGGAGTGAGGGTTCTTAGCTATTGAAAGCTCTGAAATAGCTATTGAAAAACTATCCGTTGAAGGCTATCTGCACTGATCGAGACCTCTCGATTTTTTACGAGATGTCTCGTCAGAACCTCGAGACCTCTCAAGAAATCTGCAAGACATTTCACTCTCAGAGCATAGAAATCAAGTTTCTATCTCTTGAGAATGAGATGTCTTGAGTTCAACTCGAGACCTCTCAAGACTGTGGCAGAATAATGTTTCATTATACCAGACCACTCGAGAGCTCTCAAAAAAAATCCAAGACATATTGAAAAATCCTGACTTCATTTTTCTTCAATGTTTGACCTTCCAAACATGAGTTTCTTAGCCCTAAACTCTTTTAAACATAATTTCTTCCTTCAATTTTAATTTCTTTTCTTTCAATCATATTCATACCAAGCCATCCAAATATGTGTGAATTTGCTCTTTTAAGTACTTTATCATGGCATCTTGAGAGAATTTATTCTTGAGATAAATTCTTTATTTTGGATACTTGAAAAATCCTACATACATTCTTGAAACACATGATTAGATACATAATATACTCGGTATTTTGGAATCATCAAAATCAATCTCAGGGTCAACAATCTCCTTCTTTTTGATGATGACAAAATCTTGAGTATATGCACAATAAAAGCAAATAATATATTTCTATGCATTTTGCTAAACAATACCATGAAGTATAGATTAAACATATGAATGAGTACTTCATGAATGTTCTTAATTATTCTTTTGGTTCATTGCACATATTTCATATACTCATCAAAGATGTTTCAATTCATATCAGTGAGTATTAAGTTTTCATTTCAAGCATCAATACAATTCGTTGAGTTTCTTCAAGCATATACTTAACATTCCTCTCCCCCTTTTTGACAGCATCAAAAAGCTCATGGAAAAGAAATAAAAAATAATCATCAAAATCAATAATATGACTGTATCAAAGTAAGAATTGCATTAAGTTCAGAAAATTAATTTATATGAGTCATCAAAATCAACATTAAAGCATTAAATTGAGAGATATATTAAATTTATCAAATCAATTTAAATGAATCATCTCCCTTTTGAAAATTTATCATTTGACTCAAAATAAGTTTCAAATATTTATTTTAATTTTAGAAATTAGCTTAAATTTAAATATTATATGCTTTCCCTATTTCTGAATGAATATGATCTTTATTCAGATTTTCAAATATGCACTTTTAAGTTTTAAGAGGAATAGAGCTTTTCAAAATATTTGAATATAAAATCAAGCATAATATGTACTTTAATATTCTAACTTTTCTTTTCTTAGAAAATTTTGCTCAATTAGATTTGGAAAAAATATGTATCAGAAATATTTTGAGCAAAGTAAAATAAATAGTATTAAAGCATAAGATAGTCACATTTTCAAATTCATTGCTTTGAGTAAAATATTATTTTAAAATAAATAATTCATAAGAATTTTGCAATGCACATGAGAAATTTAGGATCAAATTTGAATTTTCAATCTCAAAATTTATTCGTTAGAGTAAGAATATATTTTCAAATTAGTAAAAAAATTTTTAATCAAATCAAGTTAGAAAATATCTCTCCTCCTATTTTTCATACTTATAGCAAGATTAATTTACATTCCAACTTTCTTCCCTTCTTTATTTCAAATCAAGCAAATTCAACACAAATTTAACCACTAAATTCAAATTTTTAAAATTTAAAATATATTTTTAATTTCAAAGATCTTTTTTATTAAATGATTACTTCTTTTTTAATATTTCCTACCCTTTACTTTAACAAATAGAGTCATTTCTTTGAAAGATTTTCTTGATACCAATTAAACTAAGTTTCAGATCAAATTATGATTTTCTTGGTTCAATACCATTTAAAGATTAATTTACAAATTCAGCTTGATACCAATAATTTTAGTTTTGAATTAAATCAAGATGAATTGATTCAAATTAATTAGTTTAAGGATTTAGAATGATAAATCATTTGAATTGATATCAGCAAATTAGTTAAGATAAATCATAAAGAAATTTTCAATCATTCTTCAAAAAGATCATTTCTTCCTTTTCATAAGAAATATCAAGCAATTAGATTTAGAAAAGGTATGTATTTTTGAATTTATTTCAAATGATATCATATCAAACATATAGCTGTGTAAAATCATATTTGAAACAAAGACATTCTTCTTTTTTTGCCAAAAGATAAATCAATCAGATACATGGTAATAGTAAGTTGTTTGATATCAAATAATTAAAACTGAAGTTCTCTATAAATATTTAGTAATTTAAAATATTCATATCCAATAAGAATCTTTTAATTTAAATTCATTAATTATAAAATTGATATGGGGAGACTTAAAATATTATGCTGAATTTCAAAATAAACCATTTCATCCATAGCATGATATATAGAGGAGAGCATATTAATCTTTAAAATCAAAGTATTCAAATTATTACAAGCATCAAAATCAATCATACTTATCAAAACATGAAAGAAGTTATCATATGCATACATATTAACAAATTATTAAAGTTAATACATCAAACTTTCAATTCATAGAGTATGATCATTTTAAGCAATGATAAATCATCAAAATCAATCAAACATGCTTAATAATTATGCTAATTAATAATCAAAATATATTTAACAAATAAAGATGGCATGGTGTGAGAATAGTTTAGATTTTACCAAATAGCACTATCCATTTATTTTCATTTCCAAGGCATCCATAAAAATTTTCTTCTTTTAGCTTCATTGGAATCTTGGTATACCTACAAAATTATTTTATAATTTTTGGTACCCAAGTTTTCTTAGGTCCATTGAAGTTAGCGCTCAAGGTTCCTTTTGGAACCCAAATTTATCTAACCAAAGCATGGCCAATTCTTTTAAAATTGCATTCAAAAATTTTTTGGCCAATTTTATTGCATTTAAAGCATTTAATTGAATGACTTTTAGTTAAAGCTCTTGTGAAAATATTCCTAGCATTTTGTTGTTTTCTTAAAATATTAAGATCAGTTTCTATTTTATTGAAAATAGCGCCATTAACTTTTATCAAAGATTGGGGATTTTGAAAATTAATGATAAACTTTTTAGCAATAGGCTTCAAAATTTCAATCTCTCTTCTCAATTTTTTATTTTCTCCCAAAAGCTCTTTCTTTTTATTTAAAAGATTTTTCTATTCTTTTAGGGGGGATCTTAAGGTATCATTATCCTTTTTAAGCTCCATGTTTTCTTTAACTAAAGAATTTTTAGATTTGATCCATTTTTCTTTTTCTTTAGTTAAAGTATTCTTTTCTTTTAAGATATCTTCTTTTTTATTTAATAACATATTCTTTTCATTAGCTAAAAGAAGATTAGATTTTTTTATTTCTTTGTTTTTCGGTCTTAATTTTTTGAATTCATCCATTAAATCATTGAAGGCTTCAAATAATTCCTCAAATGTAAACTCGGAGGAGTTTTCAGAATTTACCTCATCCTCAATGGCCATGAGGTAAAGATTTTCTACTTTCTTTTCCTCATCCGAGCTTGAAGTGTCACTATCATCCAAAATTCCTTACAGAGCTCTTTTCTTGGTCTTTTTGGGATACTTTTTGAGTAGGAGGCAATTCAGCTTGTAATGTCCCCTTTTCTTGCAATTATAGCACGTGATACTTTTCCTTTTTTTTTCTTCTTTCTTTTCATACTTCTCTTTAGGAAGAACTTCTTGAATTTGCCTGTGAGCAGCTCCATATTCTCATCATCATCTTCAATTTCTTCTTCATCTTCTTCTTCTTCCAACTCATCACTTTCTTCATGTTGCGTAATGGATTTGAAGGCAATGGTCTTCATCTTTCTTGGCTCTTGCTCTTCCTCCTTTTGAGCCATGTTCAACTCATGAGTCATGAGTGAATCCATCAATTCTTCTAGTGATAGCTTGCTGAGGTCTTTTGCTTCTTGTATGGCTGTCATCTTTGCTTCCCATTCCTTTGGCAAAGATCTTAAAACCTTGCAAACAGGTTCATAGTTAGTACAGATTTTGCCAAGACCATTTAGAGCATTAATAATATCAGTAAATTTAAAAAATATTTTAGAAATTGACTCATGTTTCTTCATTTTAAACATTTCATATTTATGAACAAGCAAGTTGATTTTGGACTCTTTTACTTGGCTTTTTCCCTCATGAGTTACTTTCAATCATTCCCAAATTTCCTTTGTTGATGTACAAGTGGATATTCTATTAAATTCTTGTACATCAAGAGAACAATAAAGAACATTGGTGGCTTCTGCATTTAATTGAGCCATCTTCTTATCAAATTCATCCCAATCATTTTTTGGTTTGGGAATAGACACACCATTAATTTCTATTATGGGTGTGTGTGGTCCTCTAGTTATGACTCCCCGCAAATCATAGTCTAAAGCTTGTATGAAAATTTTTATTTTAGTTTTCCAAAAGGTATAATTTGTACTATTAAATAGTGGTGGTCTCGATGTGGATTGGCCTTCAACAAATAATGAGCCAAATGGGGTTGCCATGATCTTTTACTCAAGATAGTTAGGTCAATAATCAATTATAGTGCACCTGCTCTGATACCAATTATTGCCCAGAGGTAGCAACCTAAGAGAGGGGGGGTGAATTGGGTTCTTATAAAAGCTTTGGCCAAATTTGATTCTAAGCAATTATGTGCTTTGATTTTAATCTAAGTGGTGAGGATGAGATGTATATAATATGAGCAGCAGAATTAAGATAACAAAATCAAACTATAAAAATAAAGTAAGAATTATAAGCATTCAAAGTATATAGAGAGATGGAAGAAAAAAGCACAAGATAAATACATAAAGATTTATTGTGGTTCGGAGCAACCCGCTCCTGTGTCTACTCTCCAAGTTTTTCTTAAGAATTTTACTACAATCTATCCTTGATTATAGTGTGTTTGTTTTTCTATGCTCACAAACAAATCTAGTTGGTTTTCACAGGAGCACCAACTAAAATCTAACACCGTTAGTTTTTCGGGTTCACTAACAACCCAGTTGATTTTTTGGGATCACCAACCAAAACCTACAATGTCCAATTTCGGGCTTGGATGGGCCTAAACCCCAAGTTTCGTTCCCCTAAAGAAACTTATAAAGAAATCAAAAAATACAAGTAAAGTTTCAGCACAATATAAAAAATAGAATATAAGCTCCTTTAAATCCTAAAGAACAAGCCGATAATGTGCTCGATTGAAGCTTGATTTTTCTTCAAATTATGCTTGAGAGGATGTGGAAGATGTTGAAGAAGATTGCTTTGAAGGCTCGCTGAAATCTGTGCACAACACTCCTCTCTTTTCTCTTTTCTTTGGATATTCAATGTTCCTCACAAAATCTGAAAGATTCTCTCTCTAAATCTCTTAATCTCTTTCTTCTATTTTTTTCAATTGATTCTCCACCTTTAAATACCTTTAGAGAAGGTTGGAGTAAGAGTTCTTAGCCATTGGAAGCTCTGAAATAGCCATTGGGGTTGAATAATAGTCATTGAAAAACTATCCATTGAAGGCTGTCCACACAGATCGAGACCTCTCGATTTTTCATGAGATCTCTCATAGATTTCGGGACCTCTCAGTTTTTCTTGAGTCATCTCGTTAGAACTGCGAGACCTCTCGAGAAATCTACTAGACCTCTCGCTCTCAGAGCACAGAAATGAAGTTTCTATCTTCTGAGAACGAAACGTCTCAAGTTCAACTCGAGACCTCTCGAGACTATGCCAGAATACTGTTTCATTATGCCAGACCACTTGAGAGCTCTTGAAAAAAATCTAAGATGTCTCAAAAAATCTTGATTTCATTTTTCTTCAATGTTTGACCTTCCAAACTTGAGTTTCTTAGCCCCAAACTCTTTTAAACATAATTGCTTCCTTCAATTTTAATTTCTCTTCTTTCAATTATGCTTTCTTCATACCAAGCCATCCAAATATGTGTGAATTTGCTCTCTTAAGTATTTTGGCATGGCATCTTGAGAGGATTTATTCTTGAGATAAATTCTTCATTTTGAATACTTGAAAAATCCTACAAACATTCTTGAAACACGTGATTAGATACATAATATACTTAATATTTTGAAATCATCAAAATCAATCTCAGGGTCAACAACACTATTAATGGCACGTGCAAAATGACTAAAATAACTTCAATTTAGCAGGATAATCAATTAAGGGGGAAAAAATTGGCTAGTGATCATCTCTCTAGTGATTAACTCAACCCCTATGATCCTATGGTCCCCCCTAAGTCCTCTCCCCCCCTCCCCCCCATGCTAGTCATCAATGAGGCTGTCTATCATCCATAAGCTAGGGTGATTAAGCTAACCTAGACATAGGCTATCCATCCATTGACTTTGATAGGCCTATTTTGATCACCAAAGAGGCCATCCGCTAATGGTCAAAGATGCATCCAATAAGAGCTTGTCCATGCCTTGTTCATCAAACCAAAGCAATGCTAGGATAGAGATCCACCACATCTTGCAGATCCACCACGACATCAATGATGCCTTCTACCACACTACCTACCAAGATGAAGATGATGTTGCTAGCCTTAGCATTGCTTTGAGGGACCTCCTCCACATTGCTGGTGAGGGGATCCAAGCCCACATAAGGATCTTGGCATATTTTGATCACCAAAGAGGAGGGCCATCCATTGGCTTTGGGAAAAAAAACCAACTCATGGGGGAGCATTAAACCCCTAGGGCCAGCCTAAATAGAAAGAGGACAAAGAGGGCCTTTAGGCTTGGGTAAAAAAGATTCACCCCACTAGCATCCATTTCTATTTGTTGATCCAAGTATTTATTTTGATGATACAAAAACACTTAAATACTTTTAGTACTAATGAATGCTCGACATTATGTATAGGTGAAGACTCTCTAAGGTAACATGTTGCTCATTTTGATAAAATAAGTCTAGCCTAGAAATATTGTTCATCAAGTAAAGCTACTCAAAAATTAATTTTGATAAAGAAGAGAATTAGTTATGGAACACTCTAGCATGGACAATGTATCAGAGATCTGCAGTACTTAAGACAACTCCAACATTTTTTATAGTCGACTATAAACCAGAGTCATCTCCAAAATATTGACAAGTCAATCTTACTTCATATTGAGCTGACCTTAATATCCTCTCAAGTCAACCCAAAACTCAAGTAGGCCCTACTATTTGAAGAGCCAACTCAACTAAAGACTCAGAATGCAAGATAGAGAGCTATTGGAGATAAACCCACTCCCACCGAAGTTCAGTTAAATGTCTTGTCTCAGAGTGATGTCGGTCACCCTCCTATCATTGGATCCCCTTTGGATGAACTTGAATAGTGAGAGCGGCCCACTGGGTAGTCTAGCCTGGCCAGCTTGGGGGTCGATTGAACTCCTTCCAGACTTCTCCTTCAGTCAGACTTCTCCGCCAGTCAAACTCCTCCCAGACTTCTCCTTCAGTTGGACTTCTCCGCTAGTCAAACTCCTTTCGGACTTCTCCTATAGTCGAACTCCTTCTGAACTTCTCTTTCAGTTAGACTTCTCCGCTAGTTGAACTCCTTTCGGACTTCTCATATAGTCGAACTCCTCCTGAATTTTTTCTTTTGTCAGACTTCTCCACTAGTCGAACTTCTTCTGGACTTCTCCTATAGTTGAACTCCTCTTGAACTTCTCCTTCAGTCGAACTTCTCCTTCAGCCAAACTTCTCCGCCAGTCAAATTTCTTCCAAACTTCTCCTATAGTCGAACTCCTTCTGAACTTCTCCTACAGTCAAACTCCTCACAGACTTCTCCTTCAGCTAGACTTCTCCGCCAGTCAAACTCCTTCTAGACTTCTTCGATAATCGAACTCCTCCCAAACTTGTCCATCAGTCAGACTTCTCCGCCAGTCGAATTCCTTCTGGACTTCTCTTATAGTCGTACTCTTCCTAAAGTTCTCCTTCAGCCAGACTTCTCCTTCAGCTAGAATTTTCTGCCAGTCGAACTCCTTCCAAACTTCTCCTATAGTTGACCTCCTTCTGGACTTCTCCTACAGCCAGACTTCTCCATCAATCAAACTCCTTCTGGACTTCCCCTATAGTCGAACACCTCCCAAACTTCTCCTTCAGGCGGACTTCTCCACCAGTTGAACTCCTTTTGGACTTCTCCTATAGTCAAACTTCTCCTTCAGCTAGACTTCTCTGCCAGTCAAATTCTTTCTGGACTTCTCCTATAGTCGAACTCCTTTCGAACTTCTTCTTTCAGTTGCTTGAAGGACTCCACTCGATCGAGCTTCTCTTAGATACTCCTAGAAGGATTCCATCCAGACCCCTTCTAGTGGTCCAAAAGGAGCTCGATGCACGCCCTCGATATAGCAAGCAATAGCCTACACACAGTCAATCTCAATAACCTTCGAGCTCCTTTGAAATAATAATAACTAGAAACTCTTCATCGCCTATAGCTACCCTATCTGAACATCAACTGTCAGGTCCCTGCAAGCTGGCACATCATGACAACAGACACTATCCTCCATAATAAATTTCATGTGGCTCCGAATGGCCCACTACCAAGTGATTGCAGCTATCACTATCAATTTGTTACAGGCTCCACTTATTTAAGAGATCATTTAGATATGCTTTCTTTCCTAAGCTCTCATTCTCCTTAAAATATTGCCAAAATTTTTTGAGTACTCCATTTCTGTTAGCCAAAAGAGCTTACTTGATCATCGGAGGGTCTTGCCAGAGCCACCATCCCTGACTCTAGGTGGGACATGTTTTGTAGGTCACCAACAATGAGCTCGTCCTCTCCAACTCCAGCACTGATTCTGGCATTAATCAGATTTCGCACTAATAGGATTGGCGCTAGAGAAAAGATGCCTTTTGTAAAGATTTTCTTGTTCTTAAAGGAGTACTTAGTGGAAGCTTATTTTTCATCTTCTTCTCCTCAAGGTTTTTCTTCTTCAGCTAGTCTCTCAAGGATGCCTTCGAGGAAGGCTTCCATCCAGCGGTCAACCACCTCCCCAGCCAGATCTCATCCAGATCTATCCTTCCCTATTTCATCTCTAGTATCACGAGCTCTATCGGCTGCAATGGTGGATGCTGAGCCGTTCAACCTGCTGGTCCAGTAGGTTAGGAGCCTCACAAAAGTAGTGTAGGCCATGCAACAGCAACGGCCTTTAGTGCTTGTCTAACTGGAGTGAGCCTCATTGGAACCCCAGGACCTAGTCTGGGGGCGGCCAACTTGGGCAAGTCATTCGGTGACTTCCAGAAAGGGGAAGCGAGGGTAGAGAGCCCCTACTCCGATCATGATTCAACCCCTTGGGGGACTTTGGCCCCATTCAGCTACAAGACTTTGGAGATTCATGATCATGAGGATCCCTTGGATCGAAAGCTACAAGAAATGAATTGACAGATCAAAAAACTCTACCATGCTCTCTCCTCTCATGGTAATGATATCTACATCGACCCTTCTTTCTCTTAATAAATCATGTAGAAACCCATCCTATCGAACTTCAAGCTCCCCCAGTTCGAGAGCTACGATGGGACTACTGATCCGATCGACTATCTGAAGGCCTTCCAGACCATGATGCTGATCCATGGCATGCCCGATGCCATTCTATGTCGAGCTTTTTCATCCATCCTGAAGGGAGCAATGAGAAACTGGTACTCGACCCTCAAGTTAGGTAGTATCTTCTCTTTTGGTCAAATGAGCCACCTATTCGCTGCTCATTTTGTTAGTAGTCGGCATCTCCGATGAGGCTCTAACTCCCATATCAACATCAAGCAAAAGAAAGGAGAGTCTATCCATGCCTACATCACTCGATTCAATGCCATTGCTCTCGAGGTTCGTAACTTAGACCAGTCTGTTGCCATGGCCTCACTGAAGGGCGGCCTTCAGAAGAATGATCCATTGTTCTTCCTAAAGAAGAAGTATCCCAAGGATTTTGTAGATATGCTTGCTTGGGCTAAAGGTTATGCCCGAGCGGAAGAGTCCTTGAAGGCCAAGGATAGTGAAGCTAGTGGAAAGCGATGAGTGGGTGAATCAAGTATGCCCATAGTAGAAGAAAAGTCAAATGAAACTCGACCATGCTTCTGAACTCCTCTTGAGTGCAAGCGTGCCCAAACTCCTCCTCGAGCTCGAAGGCAAAGAAGCCTTGACAAAAGGACACAGTGGGGCTCCTCTCCTAGAAGGTTCAATGACTACACCCTCCTTAACGCTCCAAAAACCCAAGTTCTGATGGAGATAAAGGAGCAGCTGTCAAGGCCGGAGAGGATGAGCACTCATTCTGACAAGCGCAATTCCAACAAGTACTGCCTCTACCATGATGACTATGGTCATGATATTGAAGAATGCATTTAGCTCCAAGATGAGATCGAGAAGCTCATTAGTGTTAGATGTGTGTCCTAAAAGCCAGATTGGCTAACAATTGTAATACAGTTCTAAGGATAATTTTATAATTTTGACTATAAATTAATAAAAAAATTATTTTCTTTCATAGTGTATATTTAAAGTATATGTGATACATCCTTTGAGTTAATGGTAATGACTATTCATATTTTCAAAGAGTTAAAAATTTAAGATATGAATTTTCATAATTAACTCATAAACTGCTTTTGATCATAGGATCATCATGAGGATGTTGATTGATCCGAAAGGTTGGTGTACAATCGCTTTCTTTGAGTAGATGAATCTTGAGACTATGGTGTGGAGACATTGGAGCGAGAGTACAGATACTCATTAGAGAATAAGGGCATTGAGCATGACCCCCTCAAGCATTCATAAGGAAGTCTACCTTCTCATCGATGACTGGCTCGATATTGCAATAGTGTGTTTGGTTCTTTGATTTGAGATGCATCGATAATTTATCTTGAGGGTGTTGTAGTTTGACTACACCATAACTCAGTCTTCTAGCCATTTAAAATCCTGAGTTGTATGTTGGCTATAGTACGCTCATTGTAGGAATTGGATTGCACTAATAAGGGATCTATCTACTTCGATAGATGTGGAGTAGGCCTATGATGATCATGAGAATCAAGTTCATAAGCCCATGGCCATGGTAGAGTGAAGGTGATAGAAAGAGTTTCTATAAAAAGTTTCACATAGGACTTGAATTGAATGATTAATTCATATGATGGATATTGGGTTTGATGAGTTCACCTTAACCCTAATCCTATCGGGGCTGAAGATAGAAAAACCCAATCACATAGGTAGCTGCATCAAGAATTCACTTTTAGTTCTGATGGGTTGCCTCCATATACTGCTAGGTGTCACTGATGAATTTTGGAAGCAATTAGAATAATTTTGATGATCGATTATTCTAATTGTATGAATCAAAAAAGTTCTGATCTATTGAAAGATGTTTCAATGATGTTGATGATGGAGATCATGACATGTTTCATTACCATATGAAACTAAACCTAACTGGGTTGCACAAATAAGAGTTTGGGTCTGGATGTTATCAATTGAGCTAACCAAGTTTGATTGATTTGGATTAGATCTAATCAGGTTCAAGGTAATCGTGCTAGCACATGATTGAGCCTGACTTTCTCCTTCCATAATCTTTCTGATTCATCACAACCGAGTCAAATTTGATTTGACTCATTTTTGTATCTTG
Organism: Cocos nucifera; assembly: GCA_006176705.1. Classification (NCBI taxonomy): domain Eukaryota; kingdom Viridiplantae; phylum Streptophyta; class Magnoliopsida; order Arecales; family Arecaceae; genus Cocos; species Cocos nucifera. Next base: position 439,022 of record QRFJ01000131.1, read on the forward strand.
AAAAATTTTATTTTTATCTGACTTGAATATGTTTAGGTTAGATTAATTAAGAAAATTAAATTTATTCCTTGTGCAATTGGACTAGGGTCAATAGTTGACCCAATTGAGAGAATTGAGGGTTACATGATTAGAGAATTTTAGAAATTTCTCTAGAAATGATTTTACTCTATTTTTTAGATATGTGATAGAAAAGGAGATATTCTTTTGGTGTGCAAAATTTTGTGATTTTTGGAGGTTCCTAGACTAGATTTTGATAGAGTTTGTTTTGGATCAAACTCTTAAGGGAAGGGTCCTAGATGCACATGGACTCCTCCTTATCCTTTCATGCTGCCACCTTCCAGATGGATTTTTGGCATCAAAACTAGATAGGATCTGAATTTTTTCATGGAGATCAGGTCTAAGATTTTCAATGGTTGAATTAATAATTTTTTTGTGCAAAAAGGGACTCTTTATGGTGCTATGTCTAGTATAAGAACTCTTCTCATAAAATTGCCTCAATGTAATTTACTTTTTCCACACCCAAAGGAGCCTTCCCTCTGATATCCACACCACCACCCCCTCTCTCTCCCTCTCTTCTATATGCCTAAAATGTTAGGCATAAATCTGAGTTGAAGGTTCAAGATTTTTGGCACAAGATTCAACATCTATGCGACGGTGTTTGTGAGACGAATAGGCTGCCCTCAAAAGTCATTTTGAAAGCTTTTCAAATTAGGTTCAGATTTAATTTTTAGCAAAGAGATTTATGAGGAAAAAATATTTAGATTCTGCTTGAGTGAATATCGGTAGAGGCTAGGCATGTGCATGGATCCTTCCAGAACCTCATGAATCAATAGGATCATCGCAGGATAATTAGATTACCAAATCAGGTACTTGAAATTAAATATGATTTAATTTTACTTTTAAAATTTAATATCAAATATCTATAATCAAATCTGAGAAGTCTTAGATATAATTATGATTTTAGAAAAAAAAATTTAAAACTTTTCTTCAGATCTAATCAGATCTAAACGATCCTGTGCCGAAAAAATATATTTTTCCTTCAACTGGTTTTAGAGCCAGGTTATAGTTCTTCGGATCTATTTTAGATCTAATTTTATTTTTATTTTTTATCTAATATTAAAAAGTTTTAGATGTCACATCAGATATGATTAGATCTAAAATCAAAAAAATTAAAATTAAATCATTTAGATCTAATATGTCTGAGATGCATGACTAGATTAGGAATAGAATAATTCTATGTGTAATCTAGTATAATCATATTATTAATTTAATTAAATATAATTTTAGATCTATTTAATTTTTATTTTTTTGATATTATAATTATTGTAATTAGATCTAAAAAATAGAAAATAAAGTTTTTAATTTTTGATTTATTCATATATGATATGAAAAGATGCATGTTTAGACTAGTTGTAGAATAGTTCTACAAATTATCTAGAATAGTTTTATTTTGATATGATCAAATTTAAATCTATTTTTTAGATATTATATATGATATTTTAGATTTAAAAGATATGCATGTTTAATGTAGTGATGATACATGAGATTTATGCAAAGCATGTATTAGTTAGATCATTAATTATATATGTGATATATGATCTAGATCTAACTAGTTTTGTAGTTTTAATTATATTTTTGATTAAGGCATTCTCCTTGGCCATCCGATCATAAGAACAAAGTAGGATTTAAATACCCTCTCCTTCCATTCGATGGGGTGTTCTTATGGCGTGTAGGGGTGCTGTGCATTCATCCTTACTTAGAAATCAGAACTTATTTTCTACAAAAACCTAGATTCTAAAATCCTAGGATTTTGATGCATATTTTTTATTTATGAACCCAAACATAATTAAGAATTAAGATTATGAAACTAATTAGTTCTAAAATTAAGAATTTTTAGATCTAAAATATTTTCATAAAATTGGGTTCAGGCTTGGGTAGCTTAATTAGGTCTAGCGGTTGATCAAATTGAATCAAGAGTTTGTTAGGTGGGATCAAGAGTGCTTAGAATTAATCAGCCCAATAGTTGTAAGTCAGGGTCAAGATCGACTCACAGCCACATGTGATCGATCCAATTAAGATCTAATTTGGCTCCATGGTTCGAGCCTAGATTGTAGGCTCACCTGATTAGTTCTGGTTTGATAATTTGGTGTCTAAGGTAAGTTTGGCAGATATGACTGACTGGTTTTTAATTAGGAGCTACTCGACCTGAATGTGATCTTATTGAGTTAATGGCATATCCCTTCCATCGATCTCACTTACCTGACTATTTGTGTCAACCCAGTTCTGATTTGAGGTGGCTAAAAGTTTAAGCTAACCCACGCCACTAGGCTTGTCATAACCATTATGACTGAGTCAAGTCTAAGAGACCTAAATTGAATCTTTCTAAGAAAAGATTAAGTGAATTGATCTTCCACCATTGTAGATGTGTCGGCCCTTCCCGAGGTTGATTGTTCTCGACTGGTTATAGTGGCTCAGTTCATCGAAAAGATGCAACCATATCTATTAGGCATTGAATGCTATGGGTTGGAGGATGGGTTGGGCTCAATATTTTGGATACTATGAGGGATCCAATAATGAATCCAATTCATGCAAATAGTGGGTCTGACTTAACTAAGGAGTGGATCAATATTTCGAACACAGTGAGATTCATGAATTAGAGATTAGGATTAGATGCATCCTGATTAGAGAATCATTGGATAAGAGTTATTCACTTATCAGTCGATCCATCATCAATAACTGTTAGGTGAGGTGGTGAGCCAATCGGTGGGACCGCACCATCCACTAGAAATTAATTGATCGCAAAAATTTTTGCATCTCTGTCCAAAGAGTGTAGGGATCCAAAAAAATAGTGAAAGCCTAATTTATTTTAAAAAATAAAATTTTTAAATAAATTAATTAAGTCTAATTACAAAATCTAACTAGAAACTTTGACTCTTTATAGAAAAATATCTGCGTCCAACTCACTAGCTCGTATCTTAGACACCCATGGACTGATCAGACCTAACTTCAAGGATTCGCTTCAAAACTTCAAAATTATTTTGGATTCTGAGAAGTTGACTTATGTGTTGAAATAGGATCCTCCCACTTTACCAGCCCATCCATCCATTGATCAGAGAGCATCTCTAGAGAAGTGGATCGATGATGATAACAAAATCAGGTATTACTTGTTGGGCTCGATGTTTGATGAGCTCTAGCGCCAACATGAAGACATTAAGACTAGCTGCCAAATGTTGGCTCACCTGCAAAAATTATTTGATGAACAAAGTCATTCAGCCAAATATCAAGTCACTAGAAGATTTTTTATGGCCCAAATGCATGATGGGTAGTCGATCCAAGATCATTATCTGATGATGATCAAGGACTTAGAAGAGCTTGAGATGCTCAGTGTCAAGTTGGACAAGGATTTGCAGATTGATATAATTCTACAATCCTTGACTGATGCATATGGGCAGTTCATCGTGAACTATCATATGCATAAACTATAGAATATTTTGGCAGAACTTATGAATTTGCTAGTTACTACTGAGCTTTCTATGAAATGTTCTAAAAGCTCAGTACTTACTATGGAGCAGACTTCTTCCAAGAGAAAGTCTTTTGGAAAGAAGAAGTCCTTAAAAAAGTAGAAGATAGATGGTGGAAAAAAGAAGGCAGAGTCGAAGAAGAAGGCTGCTGATAAAGAAAAATATTTACATTGCAACACAGACAGTCAATGGATGCGAAACTGCCCCTTGTACCTGGCCAGCCTTAAGAACAAAAAGGAGGCAGGTCCTTCTGGAGGCATGCTCATTATAGAATCTAATCTTATGGTTTCTTCTACATCTAGTTGGGTGCTTGACTCTGATTCTAGTACTCACTTATGCACTTCTATGCAGGATCTTGAGGATAGTAGGAGGCTGAGGGATGGTGAGATGATCCTACGCATCGAGAATGGAGCAAGACCTTTTGCAATGGCCGTGGGAACCTACCCTCTATGATTACCGTTAGGATTAGATTTAGTTCTTAGAGACTATTTTTATGTACCTACAGTAAGTAGGAATTTGATTTATGTTTCACGTTTAGCACAGGAAGGCTATATAATTAGTTTTCTTAAGGACCATTGTAATATTTTTTATGAAAAAAATAAAATTGCAAGTGGTTTCCTTATAAGTGATCTCTATCAGTTACATATTGATGTTTCAATTTTCAATATCGAGCAAAACATGAATGCCATAGGATCAAAATGACCTAGGGATAGTCTAAACGATAGGTATCTGTGGCACCTTAGGTTAGGTCATGTAGCGGAAGACAAGGTTAACAAATTAGAAAAATCTGGACTATTGAGTCCGTTGACTTTTGAGTTATATCCGATTTATGAATCATGCTTTAATGGCAAAATAACCAAGCTCCCTTTTGTAGGACATGGAGAAAGGGCCACAGAACTACTTGCCCTAGTACATACTGATGTGTACAGCCCATTTGATGTACCGGCTAGAGGCAACTATTGAAGGGAAAAATCCTATTTTCTTGATGCAGGTTCGTTCAGATTTGATTAGATCAAGAGAGATATATCAAAACTTTTCTCTAAGATCCTAATCAAATTTGAAACTCTTCAGATATGATCTTATTGGTTTAATAAAAGAAAAATAAAATTAAATTAAATCAAATTTAATCATACCTTTGTAATGGGTAATCCTATTATCCTGTGATGATTTCGATGTTTGCCTGAGGTTCTAGATGTAGCCATACAAGCGCCTCGCCTCTATCGGTATCCACTCAGACAGGATCTAAAGATCTTTGCTTTCTTAATCTATCCTCTAAAAAATAGATCTGTATCTGATCTTGAAGGTCTTCAAAATGGCTTTTGAAGATCAATCATTGTCTCCTGCAGTAGTGCTGCCTTCTTCCTTTCCTGTTGCCTTTCACTTGCTTGGATCGCACCTAACTCATGCCCCAATCCTCTTGGGCGTGGAGAGGAGAGACAAGACCAGAGGGTAGCATGGAGAAGGAGGAAGAGGGGCTATGTTGTGTGGGCTAAGGCAGAAGCTCTTTCAATCTAGGCGCAGATAGGATTTTTATAGACCCTACTGCACCATGCAGTGCCACATCATCTCGGCCAATCAAGGCCTTTTATACAATCAAATCTAAATCTAATTGGTGGGATGACATCATCTGATCCAATCACATTAGAGTCCCTCATGAACCTCCTTAAGTGGCGCCAAGACTGGCCAAACAGGACTCCTTGGCGCCATCTAGGTTGATTCCCTTAAGTAACTGGAGTCCCATGTATATGGGACTCCAATCCTTATCTACGTGGGGCGCACACCTCCCTAGGCATGCGCCCTTTATCTATCTATCTTTTAGTAGGGGGACAAGGGTCAAAGTTCTCTCCTATGGGTGCATGACATATGGACAGATGTCTAAGTATCAAAGGTCAACATTTGACCAAAGTTCAAGGACAAGATTTAGCAGGTGACAAAAAATGGCAGGTGTTGTCTCAAATTTATCTCATAAATTAAGACAACCCTTCTCTGACTTGGACAAGCTCCATTTAGACCAAGTAAAGGTTTCTGAGTGAGCCCAAACACACTTGGCTCAGTCGAGACAAGCTTTAATGATTGTTAAAGGAGAACATTAGGCTCAATCATGTGCTAGCACGATTTTCTTGAACCTAATTGAATCTTATTCAAATCAATTGAACTGGTTTAGTCCAGTTGATGATATCCAGATCTAAACCCTTGTTTGTGTGATCCAGCTAGGTTCAATTTCATATGGTAATGGGATATGTCATGATCTCTATCATTGACATTATCGAAACACCTTCCAATAGATCAGAACTTTTCTGATTCAGACAACTAGTATGATCGATCATCCAAATCATTCTAATTGCTCCCAAAATCCACCAGTGACACCTAGTTGCATATGGTGGCAACCCATTAGAATTGAAAATGAACCTCTCAGTGCAGTTACCTATGTGATTAAGTTTCTATATCTTAAGCCCCAATTGGATTAGGGTTAAGGTGAGCTCGTCAAATCCTAATATCCGTCATATGAATTAATCATTCGATTCAAGTCCAATGTGAAAATCCTAATAGAAACTCTTTCTATTATTTCACTCTACCATGGCCATGGGCTTATGGACTTGATTCTCATGATCATCATAGGGCTGCTCCTCATCTACTGAGGTAGATAGATCTCCTATTGGTGCAATCCAATTCCTACAATGAACATGCTAGAGCCAACATACACCTCATGGTTCCAAATGGCTAGGAGACCGAGTTATGGTGTAGTCAAACTATAACACCCTCAAGGTGAACTATCGATGCACCTCAGGTTAAAGAACTAGACACACCACTGTAGCTTCAAGCCAGTCATCGATGAGAAGGTAGACTTCCTCATGATTGCCCAAGGTGGTCACGCTCAGTGCTCTCGTTCTCTAACAAGTACCTATACTCTCACTCCGGTGTCTCTATACCATAGACTCAAGATCCATCTATCCTAAAGAAGCGATCGTACACCAATCTTTTGGATCAATCACCATCCTTATGATGATCCTACGGTCGGAAATATTTTATGAGTTAATAATGAAAATTTGTCTTAAATTTTCAACTCTTGAAAATATGAGCTATCATTACCATTAACTCAAGGGATGTATCACAGATACTTTCAAATACACACTGTGATAGAATAAAATCCATTTTATTATTTATAGTCAAAATTCTAATTTTATCCTTAAAAGTGTATTACAAGTGTTAGCTAATCTGGCTTCTAGGGCACACATATCTAACAAACTTTCGCTTGACCTAAAGCCAATTGGCTACAAATCTAAGTCCCATCTTCTCAGGGTGGGCTTCGATCTTCTACTAGCCCAACAGCTTTGTGAGTGGGTCTGCCACATTGTATGCAGAGTCAACTCTTTTGACCTCAACGTAACCTTTCTTAAGGTAATCGTGGATGAGGTGGTATCGCCGCTCGATGTGCTTGGATTATTGGTGAGACCTCGACTCCTTAGCAAGGGCTATGGTGTCATTATTGTCGCAGTACAGAGGAATGGCATCCAATGGCATCACTCCGATCTCTATGGTAAATTTATTGTACCAGAATGCCTTTTTCATAGCTTCTGATGTAGCGATGTATTCTGCTTCCATGGTGGAATCTGCTATCACTGTCTGCTTGGAACTCTTCCAATTGACAGTACCACCATTACACACAAATAGACTCCTAGATGTCGACTTTCGATCATCTATATCGGACATAAAATTCGAGTCTATATACCCCTGGACTTGGAGTTCTCCATTACCAAAAACCAACAACATATCCTTAGCTCTTCTCAAGTACTTAGGGATACATTTCATAGAAGTCCAGTGTTCTTCATCAGGATTCAATTGATATCTGCTCGTGACACTTATAGCATGGGCTATATCAGGTCGTGTACATAACATGGCATACATGAGGCTCCCTATTGCTGAAGCTTAAGGGATCTTGCTCATGCATTCAATCTCCTTTAGTGTGTTGGGATATATTTTCTTAGAGAGATGAATGCCATGTCTGAAGGGTACCAATCCCCTCTTAGAGTTTTTCATGCTAAACCTCTTTAGCACTTCCTCTATGTACATCATCTGTGAAAGATCTAGCATTCTATTCGATCTATCTCTATAGACCTTGATTCCTAGAATGAAGGATGCTTCTCCTAGGTCTTTCATGAAGAATCTTTTAGATAACCACATTTTAACTATGGTCAACATGGGAATATCATTCCCAATAAGGAGGATATCATCTACGTACAATACAAGGAAGACAATAGCGCTCCCACTGATCTTTTTGAAAATACATGGTTCCTCCTCATTTTTGATGAAACCAAATAATTTGATCACATCATTAAAATAAGTATTCCAGCTCCGAGATGCTTGCTTGAGTCCATATATGGATCTTTGCAGCTTGCATACTTTATGATTAGTATCACTGGATGTGAAACCTAGCGGCTGTTCCATATAGATATCTTCCTCAACGTATCCATTTAAGAACACCGTTATCACATCCATTTGTCATATTTCATAATCGAAATAAGCTGCAACAGCAAGCAATGTGCAGATGGATTTTAGCATAGCTACTGGCAAAAAGGTATCCTGATAGTCAATGCCTTCACACTGACTATACCCTTTTGCCACTAATCTAGCTTTGAATATCTCCACATTTCCATCTGCACCAATTTTTCTCTTGTAGATCCATTTACACCCAATAGGTACTATACCTTCTGGTGGATCTACCAAGGTCCAGACTTGGTTTGAGTGTATCGAGTCAATTTCTGACTTCATTGCCTCTAACTATTTCTTAGAGTCGATATCTAATATCACCTCATCATAGATTTTGGGATTGTCACCATGAATCCTATTACCTATAAGAAACAATTCCTCTACTTTCTCTGAAATAGTACCTAAGTACCTCTCAGGAGGATGGAAAATCTTTTTCGATCTATGAGGTGGAGTAGGTAGTGATTGTATTGGCTCAACCTGATTTGATTCCTTGGGGTCTTTAGCTTATTGCTCTTGTGAGACTTTCTCCTCGAGCTTGATCTGCTTTCCAATGCCGCTATCTTGATTAAACTATTTTTCAAAAAAAATGTCATGCCGACTCACAATCACATTATGATCTTCTGGAATGTAGAAATAATATCCTTCTTTAGGATATCCTATAAATCAAGCTCTAAAGGACCTATAGTCTAACTTGTCCGCTTGTTGTCTTTTACTATGAGCCGGACAACCCCAAATTCTAAGATGACTCAGACTTGATTTCTTATCATGTCATATCTCATATGCTATAGTAGAAACGATTTTAGAGAAAATCCTATTTAGTAAATATATAGTAGTTAACAGACTATGTTTCCAAAGAAAATTAGGAAGGTTTGTAAAGCTCATCATGGATTGGACCATATCTAATAGGGTCTGATTCCTCCATTCTGAAACCCCGTTGAGTTGAGTTATTGCAGGTGGAGTCCACTGAGAGACTATGCCATTTTGCTTGAGATAGTCTAAGAATTTTCGACTAAGATATTCACCTCCTCGATCTGATTGAAGAACCTTAATGGATTTTTTAATTTACTTTTTGACTTCAAGTCTGAATTTTTTGAACTTTTTAAAGGCTTCAGACTTGTATCTCATAAGATACACATACCCATGCCAAGATAAATCATTGGTAAAGGTTATGAAGTAATCAAAATTGCCTCTAACCGGTAGATCAAATGGGCCGCATACATCAGTATGTACTAGGGCTAGTAGATCTGTGGCCCTTTCCCCATGTCCTACAAAAGGGAGCTTAGTCATTTTGCCATAAAGACATGATTCACAAATTAGATATGACTCAAAAGTCAACGAACTCAATAGTCAGATTTTCTCCAATTTGTTAACCCTATCTTTTGCTATATGACCTAGCCTTTGGTGCCATAGATACCTGTCATTCGCACTATTCCTAGGTCATTTTGATCTTATGGCATTCACATTTTGCTCGATATTAAAGATAGATACATCAATATGTAACTGGTAGAGATCGTTAATGAGGAAACCACTTATAATTTTATTTCTTTCATAAAGAATATTACAATGGTCCTTAAGAAAACTAATTACATAGCCTTCTTGTGCTAAACATGAAATAGAAATCAAATTCCTACTTGCAGTAAGCACATAATAATCCCTAAGTACTAAATCTAAGCCAGACGGTAGTCGAAGAGGGTAGGTTCCCACGGTCACAGTAGCAACTCTTGCTCCATTTTTGATACGTAGGATCATCTTACCATTCCTCAACCTCCTACAATTCTCAAGACCTTGCATGGAAGTGCATAAATGAGCACTAGAACTAGAGTCAAGCATCCAACTGGATGCAGAAGAAATTGTTAAGTTAGATTCAATAACAAGCATACCTCTAGAAGGACCTGTCTCCTTCTTATTCTTCAGGGTGGCTAGGTATGTAGGATAGTTCTACTTCCAGTGGCCATCAATATTATAATAAAAATACTTTTCTTTATCAGCGGCCTTCTTCTTCAACTTTACCTTCTTTTTCTTTTCACTTTCCATCTTCTGCCTTTTCACAGACTTCTTCTTCTTTTCAAAAGACTTTCTCTTGGAAGAAGTCTGTTCCATAGCAAGTACTGAGCCTTTAGAACCTTTCATAGAAAGCTCAGTAGTAACCAGCATATTCATAAGCTCTGCCAGAGTATTCTAAAGTCTATGTATATGGTAGTTCATGATGAACTGCCCATATGCATCAGTCAAGGATTGCAGAATTATATCATTCTGTAGATCCTAGTCTAACTTCACTCTGAGCTTCTCAAGCTCTTCCAAGTTCTTGATCATCTTCAGACAATGATCTTGGATTGACTGCCCATCATGCATTTTAACCTTAAACAGTCATTTAATGATCTGATATTTGGCTACGCGACACTGTTCACCAAAGAACTCTTGTAAGTGAGCCAACATTTGACGGATAGTCATGATATATTCATGTTGGCACTGAAGCTTATCAGACATCAATCCCAACATATAGTATCTGATCTTGTTATCTTCATCCATCCATTTATCAAGAGATGCTCTCTATTCAGCAGATGGATGAGCTGGTAAGGTGGGGGGATCCTCATCCAATACATGAGTCAACTTCTCAAAAACCAAAATGATTTTGAAGTTCTAGTGCTAATCCTTATAATTGGGTCCGATCAGTCTATGAGTGTCTAGGATATGGGCTAGTGGGTTGGATGTAGATATTTTTCTTTTTTCTATAGAGAGTCAAAGTTTCTAGTTAGATTTTATAATTAAGACTTGATCAATTTATTTAGAAATTTAATTTTTAAACAAATTAGCTTTCACTATTTTCTCGGATCCCAACACTTCCTCTATAGAGATGCAAAAATCTTCATGATTACTGATTTCTAGAGGATGGTGCAGTCCCACCAACTGACTCATTATCTCACCTAATAGTTATTGGTGATGGGTTAGCTAATGAGTGAATAACTCTTGTCCAATGATTCTCTAATTATGATGCACCCAAGCTCGATCTCTAATTCATGAATTTCACCATACCCGAGATATTGATCCACTCCTTAGTAATGTCAGATCCATCATTTGAACAAATTGGATTCCTAATTGGGTCTCTCACCATATCTGAAATATTGAGCCCAATCCATCCTCCAGCCCATAGCATCCAATGCTTAATAGACATGGTAGCATCTTTCCGGTGCAACTAAACCACTATAACCAGTCAAGAATAATCAACTCCGGGTAGGGCCCACATATCTATAATGGTGGAAGACCTAAGACTTAATCTTTTCTTAGAGAGATTTGATTTAGGTCTCTTTAAACTTGACTTGACATAGCCATAACCATTATGACTAACCTAGTGGCATGGGTTAGCTCAGATCATTAGCCACCTTAGATCATGACTGAGTCGACAAATATGGCCAGGTAAGTAAGATCGATGAAAGGGATATGCCATTAACTCGACAAGAATGCATTCGAGTTGAGTAGCTCCCAATTAAAAACTAGTTAGTCATATCTGCCAAACTTACCTTAGACACCAAATTATTGAGCCAAAATCAATCAGATTATCCTATTATCCAGACTCTAACCACTGAGCCTAATTAGATCTTAACTTGATCGATCACTCATGTGACTCGACCTTGACCCAGACTTAATTCTATGAGGTTGGTCAATTTAAGCACTCTTGATCCCATCTAACCGACTCTTGATTCGGTTTGATCAACCGCTAGACCTAGTTGAGCTACCCAAGCCCGAATCCAATCTTACGAATATGTCTTAGGTCTGAAAATTCTAAATTTTAGATCTAATATATTTCATAATCTTAATTCTTAATTAAGTTTAGAGTTCATAAATAAAATATGTAAATAAAATTTCAGGATTTCAGGATCTAGGATTTTGCAGAAAATATGTTTTAGATTTTTGGTTAAGGTATGAACGTGCAGCACCCCTACACATCATAAGAACATCCCATCGAATGGAAGGAGAGGGCTTTTAAACCCTACTTCATTCTTATGATCGGACGGACAAGGGGAATGTCTTAATCAGAAATATGATAAATCTACAAAACTAGTTAGATCTACATCATATATCACATATAAAAATTGATCTTACTAAAAATATATTTTGCATACATATCATGTATCATATCATATATATTTTTTGATCTAAATTATCTCATAAATATCTAAAAAATAATATTTAAATTAATCATATCAAATTAAAATTTATTCTAGATAATTTTGTAGAACTATTCTACAACTAGTCTAAACATGCATCTATGATATCTCATATGAACAAATTAAATAAATTTATTTTCTATTTTTTAGATCTAATTATAATATTTATAATATTAAGAAATAGTAAATAAATAGATCTAAAAATTATAACTAATCAAATTAAAATTATAATCATGTTAGACTATACATAGAATAATTCTATTCCTAGTCCAGTCATGCATCTCATATATCTTAGATCTAGATTATTTAATTTTTAATTTTTTAATTTTAGATCTAATCACATCTCATTTGATATATAAAATTATCTAATAATTAGATCAAAATTAAAATAAAATTATATCTAATATATTTTGGAACCTGAGTCTGATACCAGTTGAAGAAAAAAACCCTATTTTCTCGATGCAGGTTCGTTTGATCTGATTGGCTCTAGAAAAATATTTTAAAATTTTCCTCTAAGATCCTAATAAGATCTGAGACTCTTTAGATCTGATCCTATTGGTCTAATAAAAGAAAAATTAAATTAAATTAAATCTAATTTAATCATTCCTTTGTTATGGGTAATCCTATTACCCTATGATGATTCCGATGTTTACCTGAGGTTCTGGATGTAGCCACGTAAGCGTTGGCCTCTACCGGTATCTACTCAGACAAGATCTGAAGATCTTCTCCTTCTCAATCTATCCTTCAAAAATTAGATCTGGATCTGTTCTTGAAGGTCTTCAAAATAGCTTTTGAAGATCAGCTATTGTCTCTTGCAGTAGTACTGCCTTCTTCCTTTCCTATTGCCTTTCACTTGCTTGGATCGCAGCTAACTAGTGCCCAAATCCTCTTGGTCATGGTGAGGAGAGAGAAGACTAGAGGGTGGCATGGAGAAGGAGGGAGAGGGGCTATGTGGCATGGGATAAGGCAGAAGCCATTTCAATCTAGGTGTAGAAAGGGTTTTTATAGACCCTGCTGCGTCATGTAGTGCCACATCATCCCGTTCAATAATGACCTTCAGTATAATTAGATCTAAATCTAATTGGTGAGATAACATCATCTGATCCAATAATATTAGAGTCCCTCATGAACCTCCTTAGGTGGCACTAAGACTTGTCAAATAGGACTCCTTGGTGCCATCTAGGTTGAATCCCTTAAGCAACTGGAGTCCCATCTATATGAGACTCCAATCCTTATCCATATGGGATGCACGCCTCCCTAGGCATGCACCCTTTATCTATCTACCTTTTAGTAGGGGGACAAGGGTCAAAGTTTTTTCCTATGGGTGCATGACACATGGATAGATGTTTAAGTGTCAAAGGTCAACATTTGACCAAAGTCCAAGGACAAGATTTAGCAGGTGACAAAAAATGATAGGTGTTGTCTCAAATTTATCTCATAAACTAAGACAATCCTTTTCTAAATTGGACAAGCTCTAGTCAGACCAAGTAAAGGTTTCTGTGTGAGTCCAAATACATTTGGCTCAGTCGAGACTAGCTTTAATGATTGTTAAAGGAGAATATTAGGCTCAATCGTGTGCTAGCATGATTTCCTTGAACCTAATTGAATTTTATTCAAATCAATTGAACTGGGTTAGTCAAATTGATGATATCCAGATCCAAATCCTTGTTTGTGTGATCTAGTTAGGTTTAGTTCTGTATGGTAATGGAATGTATCACAATCTCTATCATTGACATCATCGAAACACCTTTCGATGGATTAGAACTTTTCTAATTCGGACAACTAGTATGATCGATCATCCAAATCATTCTAATTGCTCCAAAAATCTACCAGTGACACCTAGCAGCATATGGTAGCAATCCATCAGAACTAAAAAAAAGCCTCTCAGTGCAGTTACCTATGTGATTAAGTTTCTCTATCTTAAGCCCCGACCAGATTAGGGTTAAGGTGATCTCATCAAACCCTAATATTCATCATATGAATTAATCATTCGATTAAAGTCCAATGTGAAAATCCTAATAGAAACTCTTCCTATTATTTCACTCTGCCATGGCCATGCGCTTATGGACTTGATTCTCATGATCATCATAGGGCTGCTTTTCATCTACTGAGGTAGATAGATCTCCTATTGGTGCAATCTAATTTCTATAATGAACATGCTATAGCCAACATACACCTCAAGGTTCTGAATGGCTAGCAGATTGAGTTATGGTGTAGTCAAACTATAACATCCTCAAGGTGAACTACTGATACACCTCAGGTCAAAGAACCAGACACAACACTGCAACTTCGAGCCGATCATTGATGAGAAGGTAGACTTTCTCATGACCGCTCAAGGTGGTCATGCTCAGTGCCCTCATTCTCTAATGAGTACCTGTACTCTCGCTCTGGTGTCTCTATACCATAGACTCAAGACTCATCTATCCTAAAGAAGTGATCATACATCAATCTTTCGGATCAATCACCATACTCATGATGATCCTATAGTCGAAAGCATTTTACGAGTTAATAATAAAAATTTATATCTTAAATTTTCAACTCTTGAAAATATGAACTATCATTACCATTAACTCAGGAGATGTATCATAGATACTTTCAAATACACACTACGATAGAAAATAACCTATTTTATTATTTATAGTCAAAATTATAATTTTTTTCTTAGAAGTGTATTATAAGTGTCAGCCAATCTGGCTTCTAGGGCACACATATCTAATAACTATATCAACTTCATTACCTTTACCGATGATTTATCTCGGTATGGGTGTGTGTATTTGATACCACATAAATCTGAAGCTTTGAAAAGTTCAAAGAATTCAGACATGAAGTAGAAAAATAAATCAAAAAATCTATTAAGATTCTTCGATCAGATCGAGGTGTTGAGAAATGTGTCCTAAAGCTAATCAACAAAATCATAGATGATTGAAATTAGTATATGAATTATCTAATAATAATAGTAATTTGGCTGTTTCATCATAAAAGTTCTATCTCCCTTAAATAAACTTCTAAATTATGATGAAGTCCTTAGAACCACAATCAATCGATAAAGGAGGATTTATCGGATGGTTCTTAAATTATTCATGAGCAAATGATAAGTTATTAACAAGGATGATAACTTATCGAGTATAGGTCGCTGTATGCCATATGCGTTGGTTGTTCTCAAAATCAAGTGGTGTGGAGATATTGGTATGGAATCCAGGTGAGATGTAGAAGTACATCTGCACTAAACATGACCAATATAGTACTCTACTATCAAGAGTAGCTAGCTAAGTTCAATGGGTATAAGTGTCCCTCCAACCTGAAATCGCCATGATGACTTGCAAGCAACTCACTGTACTTTGATGCTGGACTACCTATATTTCTAATATAGATAATGAAAGATTTTTGGATACAGTCAAGTACTTATAGAGTTGGTGTATGAGTTAAGATGGGATTGATCACTCCTGATTAACTTCAGGAAGAGAATGTCTCGCTGTATTTCAATTTAGCAAAACCTAAGCCAAGGTAATCCTTGTGAGATGTCATGAGATTTGCAAAATTTTGAGACACAATAGAGATGACTTGTGTGAGTATTGACAATATACTCGAAGTTGTCTTGAGCATTATTGATCATAAGGATGAATTATATAGTAAC
The DNA here is from genome assembly GCA_006176705.1 of Cocos nucifera. NCBI lineage: Eukaryota > Viridiplantae > Streptophyta > Magnoliopsida > Arecales > Arecaceae > Cocos > Cocos nucifera. The sequence continues at coordinate 454,831 of QRFJ01000131.1, forward strand.
CATGGGCTAGGATTCTAAGAATGTTGCTTTGCATACATTCGACCTATCCGGACGTCGGAAACCATTGCTAGATGGTAACTTTGATTGGTACAGAAATTAGTTTCTATGCTACTGACTTAGGTTCGAACCTATGGGGTCATACATATTAGAGCTTGTAACCTGATCGAATAGTTAATCGATGATTGAGAATCATTTCGAGGTCAAACATTCAATGCGATTGATGTTTGACCTAATGCAAGTGTTGCAGGAGGATCGATTAGCAATTGGATTGCTAATTATTTCAATTTGATTGAGCAATCAGGCTGAGATCAAGTCTAATTGAATTAGATTCAATTAAAATTGATTTAGATTTAATTAGATTAAATCTAATTAGTTTCTTGAATAAGCCAATTGCAAGGAAAGAATAATTCCTTGTTTGACTAGGACATGGGTGCACCTGATTGACTTAGGATTTAAATTAGATTTAAATATTAATTTAATCTAATTTAATTAGACTCTTAGTTGTACTAGGATTATCATTAATTATATTATATTTAATCTAATTTAAATATAATTTAAATTAAATTTAAAATTATTTTGACCTAGTCAAATAAGAGGAGTCCCAGTTGGACTGGGACTCTCTCTTTCTCTTGAGCCTATTAATTCCCACACCATATTTTAATTCTAATTTTTTTCTATGATTTTGTTGCCTAAGAAATAATTTCCCACATTCATTATCTGAGCAATTGGATTTAAATTTGATTTGGTCAAAATTAGAAGAAAGTTGGAAATTGTTTCCTACTAGGAAGAGTCTTCTTTGACCCAAACTCCTCCCTCCCTTGTGCGCCAACTCCACCCATGCCCCTCTATCTTATTCGGCCCTTTTTCTCTTGGTTTTGTGCATGAGAATCAGTGGTTACATAAAAAAATAAGTGGAAGGGATGTCCAAGAGTTGGACACCCCATAGAAGTCCTCCTTTGACTAGGTTTTGACCTAGTTTTGCAATATAAAGTGGATGCCTCTTTCTATGACCATAGAGGATGTGAAAAATCCTAAAAAAATCCTAAAAAATTAGAGGAGAAGGAGGAAAAGGTGTGAAGGATTTTTGGTGCCATGATTCTAGGAGAAGAGCATTTAATTAAGACATCAAAGATTGATGTCTTGAAGAGACAAGGTAAGAGAAGAGTGTCTTCTCTTATATTTTTCTTTTATATTTCTCTCTTCCTATTTTATTTATAATTTTTATGTGATAAAATTCTAAGAGATAGAGAGTGGATTTGGGTGCGGGGATGAGTGCTCCAAGTTGTTGGGGTATGATGTTAATTTTTTGGGCATGATCTACTCATGTCCTGATGAGAGAAGGAGAAGAAAAGAAAGGTCTTCTCTTAGGGTTTCTTGGAGAACCATTACTCTCTAATTTTTGTGAGATTTTGTATGAATAAAATAAAAAATCTTAGATTGAAAAACTTAAGAAAAATTTTAGAGGAGAAGGTCTCCTCTTATCTTAGCATAGAGATGTTTTCAGGACATCAACCGTTGATGACCTAAAGGAGAAGATTTGTCTTCTCTTAGGATTTATTTTTTCTTGATTTTATTTTTTAATTTATGGAAGACCCAAGGGTTGGATTCCTTCCTCATTCTTCCTCATGTTCTTCATCTCTTTGATTGCCCAAGAGATCTGAAGAACATGTATTTGATTAACCATCAGAAGGGATCCACGAGAAGCTAGCACTTCGAGTGGATCTTCATTTGATGAACCTCCGATCTATGTTGCAGATTCGTGTGGATCATCAATAGAGATCGGATGCATGTGCGGCTCCAAAGACAATAACAAATTCAACCACGGAGTTCTCAACCCGTGCAAAGATAAGAGATCTGATCTCTTGGTGGTCAAGATGCGATCTAGGATTAGATCTAGAATTATTCTAGATCTAGGTACTAATGTGATCAATACTACTAATGATTAATTAAATTTTAGATTTATATTTACATTATAACATATTATAGATTCTTGATGTAGGGTGTAGATTAAATAGTTTAATCTATGTCTTCCATTGCTCTTTATTTCAAATAGTTTTGAAATCTATGCATGAAACCCTACATACTTTCTATCAGTGGCATCAGAGCATCTAGATTCTCTTATAACATGTTTATATATGCTTTAGATTAAATCTAAAAATTAAAGTTAATTAAAGATCGCACATACTACCATAAGGTTGTCCTGTTGTAAAGTTAATCCATTACAATGAAAAGGTTGTCCTAGTATATACTGATCTAAATCAAAATCATGAATTATTTAGATTATATCTAAAAAAATTTATGATTTAATTTTTTTATTTAAATCTAATATTTAATAGATATTAGATTTATTTTAGATTATTTATATTAGATCAAAATAATATTTGGATTGCATATACTGCCATAAGGTTGTCCTGATTTAAGGTTTATCCCTTATAGTGAAAAGGTTGTCCTAGTATGTGATGATCCAAGAAACCTAAATCACAAATATATTAGATAAGATCTAAAATAATTTATAATTTATTTTTCAATTTTAAATCTAAATTTAAATAGTTTATGATCTAATTTTGATCATTTAGATGAGATCCATGTGATATGTTTCATGTTTAGATCTAGATCCTTATGTTGCATATGTTGGATATGTAGCTTTCATTTTTGAATCTAGAATGAATATGTATGACATATTTGTTTTGCAAAATTTTAAATTATGAACTTACTTACTACAAAACCTTAAATTTGAAATCCTAGGACATGATCTAAATAATGAAACAAATCAGATCTAAAACTATATACTGAATATGATTCAATACAATTTGAAAATGTTTTAAACAACAAAATCAAAAACTAGTTCTGAGATTCCATAAACCTAAACCCATAAGACTTGAACTTAATTAAGAATTAAGTGATTGTTTAGGATCTAGATTTATGATTTGAAGATCCTAAGACAATTTCATTATACATGGGTTAAAGAGAAATGGGTTAGCTTTGATCAAGTCCTTAACTGGGTCAGACTTGGTGTTAGATTAAATATGACAATAGTTAAAAATTAATCAAATCTAATTAATAGTTAATTAGGATTAGGTCATTTGTATTGATCACTTCAATAGTTGTAGTTGATCAAAGTCCATACATCTAACAAATGGATGCTGATCATGGCTTAGTGGTCAAGCCCGAGTCTTTAGGCAGACCAAATCAAAATTGATAAATCAATTGGTGTCTAAGGTAAGTCTGGCATCCCAAATCGATGGTTTTTAATTGGCAGCCTGCTTACCTAGCCATTTCTGATGGCGTCTAAGGCAAGCCTCGGTAGACCATTCCATCGATCTTACTTACCTGGCCAATGTGGTTAATCAAGTTTCTGATTAGGTTGCTCATTGATTCGTGCTAACCCATGTCACATAGGAAATCAGTGAGATTGATTTTATTTAGTAAGACTGATTTAGGTGCCCATGGACTATAATTGATCCTAGTCCTCATCAATGACTTGCGAAGTCAATGGGGGGACTTGACTTGGTGAAGTCAGTGGGAGCAAATTGGTCCATATCCTTTCTATCCTTAAATCTCTAATAATTTAAATTCTCTAAAATTATTAGGTCCTTAAAATAACAAAGTTATGGGTTAACGGAGTCATAGCCTCCCATTAAGGTATTTGATAATGGATCCAATTACTCAATAATCATTGGAGGCCCAAAGGTCTGGTGCTTGTTGACTAATGGAATTATCATCCATCACATGATGACTTAGATGTGTCTCTCTAATGGTGGTTGGGTTGGCCAACCAAAGTTGGGCCTGATCATTCATTGGTTGGATGCACCAAGTATGGTCATGTTAATGGTTGGACCTAACTGAACCCTTTTCTAAGAAGGCCAAAGCCAATTGATCAGAGCCTAGGGCAAAATTAAAATTACTAAAAATTATTTGGAGAAATAATTGGTTATGAACCTATCTTTAGATGTACATGGGTGGGCCAACTAAAGTTGAGCTCGTGTATAGTCTATGTGGATTCTAGTACCTACTAGGGAATTAAAGTAATTCCTTGAATTGGAGGTAGAGCCTACCAATTCGAATAAAATAGTGGAAGAACCTTTAGACTAAAGTCCAAATCTTTAGACTTAAAATAATTCATATACAATAGGTTATTATTCTCTATTAAGGCTAAATCCTAATTATTCCTATCACTGTTAGACAGTAAAGACTTATGGACCCAACTTTGATAATCAGTATCGAAAGATGAATATTGGTTCAATAGTACGAATGGGTTCGTATTGGGGTTTCTAAGCCTAGTCAAAATAATTAGTCAAAGGTTAATCCAAATCAGACATAATACTTCTAATGTCTGAAACAGGACCATAGGAAGAAGATTTGTCTTGCTTCCCTTGATCACAATAGGCTGAATAAGAGAAAGGAGCAAAAGTTGCTCATTAAAGGAGTTACATGATAACATCTTAAAACTTCTCTATATGTAATTCTACTATCTGGGTATTAGATACTAGTGGTCTTATGCAATTCGTTGCAAGGACTTAAGGAAAGTGGAATGTACACACCCTAGTTAGATTATGTCATGGATGTCTATGTTTGGCATTACATGCCTAGTCATATTGACAAGAACAGGATAAATGGATTAGCTTAAGAGAAAAATCTCAATATCAATGATTGTGAATCATTGATAGCCTGTGAATCTTGTCTTCTTGGAAAGATGATAAAATAATCTTTTACTGAAAAATGTGAAGGAGCCGATAAAGTTCTAAGTCTCATATATAGTGATATATGTGGACCTTGAACTTAAGTGCCTAAGGAAGATATTAATATTTCATTACAGACGACCTATCTGGGCATGGGTACGTTTGGAATGAATCATTTAAAATGTTCAAGCGATTTAATAACAAAAAAGAAAAACAAACTAGATAAGGTATTAAAATTTTTTGATCAAATCAAGGAGGCAAATACTTATCCAGTGAGTTTGTGACATATCTAGGAGAGAATAGGATTCTCTCTCAATGGATTTCTTTTCAAAACATAGTGCATCTAAAATGAGAAATTGAACTTTGTTAGACATGGTTTAATCCACAATAGGATATACTTGTCTGCCTATTGTAGGGTTGTGCTCTTGTGACTATTTTTTTACTCTAAAAATTTATACTGAGTTAATCTATTACATTGACTCCATATGAGATATGGATCGGGCATAGACCTAAACTCTCTCACTTTCGGGTTTGGAGTTGATCAGCCTATGTCGTATATTTGCACACAAATAAACTTGGATCTTGGTCTAATAAGTATTTAAGGGTTATTAATTCTGCTATGCTAAAGAACATAAGATGTTCATCAGCAGTAGGGCATTCCTTTTGAAAAGGAGTTTCTTAGAGAAGAAAATGATGCCTATCAAGTTGAACTTGTAAAAGTTTGACTGGTAGAAAAGAATCAACGTTATTTGATAAACCTATAGAACCTAATTTCATCAGATCAAATTTGGAGCCCATTAAAGTGTCACCTTTAAGGAGATCCGATAGAGTACCACATTAGCCGGACAGATACTTCATTGTCTAGGTCCGAGATGGCGATCATGCTAAGTTTGATGAGAATAACAAGAATCCAATCACCTATAAGGATACAGTGCAGTGGCCTAATTCTGAGAAGTGGCTTGGAGCCATATGATGCAAATTGAAGTCTATGAAAATCAATAGTGTATGGACACTAGTTGATCATCTAAAGGGATAAAATCCATTAGGTGTGAATGAATTTTTAATAGGATCAGAGTAGCGTAGATGGAAAGGTAAGGACCTATAAAACCCATTTGAGTATCATCTTAGAGTTCGAATATATGTTCTAAACGTATATCTTAGTTATGATTAAAGACAAACCCTGCACTTATTATTGGGCAAAATGTTTTGTAGTGTTATTTCTTGTGTTGTTTAAGGATGAAATTCTCTTAATCTAGAATAGCATTCCAACATTACAAGGAATAAAGATTTAGTTATCATCTTATTTATCCATGTACGAGATTAGACATGGTATACTCACTAAAGGTAGTGAGCAGATGCCAGTCTGATCCAAGTAAGAGCCACTAGAGGATTGTATAGACAATCCCTAAGTATTTGGAAAATAATAAGGTCCAATGATTCAAATATGAAAGTACTGACTTAAAATATTTGGATGTTTTGATTTCAATCAGAACAAGATGACAACAAGAGAATGTCGACTCATACCCTAATTGTAGGAACAATCTGCTGAAAAGATTTCAAGCAAGATACTTGAGCCTATTCAGTTAGTGATATAGAGTACATCGTGGCATATGATGCTGCCATGTAAGCTATGTAGTTACTGAGGTTCATTAGCAAGTTGGGAGTGGCACCCTCCACCCATGGTCCAGTCCTGTCGTAGCACTGGTGCCATAGCTCAAGCTAAAGAACCGAAGGACCAGCATATTCTATATCATTTTCATCTTAAATATTTGATCTAGGTGACATCGTTTTTTAAAAGATCGATGTAAAAGGAGAACTTGACTGATCCGTTTGCTAAGGCCTCAAAACTAAGGAGTTCTATGAACTCAAGTGGAAGATAGGATATTTGATATCATTCTGATTGGCTTTAGTCTAAGTGAGAGTTGTTGGAAAATGTGTCCTAAAGCTAATCATCTAAGTAGTAGATGATAGGAATTAGTATATGAATTATCTAATAATAATAGTAATTTAGCTATTTCATCATAAAAGTTCTATCTTCCTTAAATAAACTCCTAAATTATGATGAAGTCCTTATAACTACAATCAATCGATAAAGAAGGATTTATCAGATGGTTCTTAAATCGTTCATGATCAAATAATAAGTTATTAATAAGGATGATAACTTATCGAGTATAGGTCGCTGTATGCTATATGCGTTGATTGTCCTCGTAACCAAGTGGCGTGGGGACACTGGTATGGCATCCAGATGAGATGTAGGAGTACATCTACACTAATCATGACCAATGTAGCACTCTACTATCAAAAGTAGCTAGCAAAGGCTAATAGATATAAGTGTTCCTCCGACCTGAGATCGCCATGGTAACTTGCGAGCAACTCACTATACTTTAGTGCTGGACTACCTATATTTCTAATATAGATGATGAAAGCTTTTTAGGTATAGTCAAGTACTTATAGATCGGTGTGTGAGTCAAGATGGGATTGACCACTCCTGATTAATTTTAGAAAGAGAATGTCTCACCGTGTTTTAATTTAGCGAAACCTAGCTTTAGGTAATCCTCATGAGGTGTCATGAAATTTGCAAAATTTTGAGATACAATAGAGATGACTTATATGAGTGTTGACAGCATACTCAAAGTCATCTTGAGCATTATTGATCATAGGGATAAATTATATAGTAATCATGGGCCAGGGTTCTAAGAATGTTGCTTTGCATACATTCAACCTATCCGGACATCCGGAACCATTGCTAGATGGTAATTTCAATTGATACAAAAATTGATTTCTATACTATCAACTTTGATTCAAACCTATGGGATCACACACATTAGAGCTTGTAATATGATCGGATGGTTTATGGATGATTGAGAATCATTTTTAGGTCAAACTTTCAATGCGGTTGATATTTGACCTAATGCAAGTGTTGCAGGAGGATCGATTAGCAATTGGATTGCTAATTGGCTCAATTTGATTGAGCAATCAGGCTGAGATCAAGTCTAATTAAATTAGATTTAATTAAAATTAATTTAGATTTAATTAAATTAAGTCTAATTAGTTTATTGGATAAGCCAATTGCAAGGAAAGAATAATTTCTTGTTTGACTAGGACTTGGGTGCACTTGATTGACTTAAAATTTAAATCAAATTTAAATTTTGATTTAATCTAATTTAATTGAGCTCCTAGTTGGACTAAGATTATCCTTAATTGTGTTATATTTAATCTAATTTAAGTAAGATTTAAATTAAATTTAAAATAATTTTGACCTAGTCAAATAAGAGGAGTCCCAGTTGGATTGGGACTCTCTCTCTTTCTCTTACGCCTATTAAAGCCCACACCATATTTTAATTCTAAATTTTTTTCTATGATTTCCATGCCTAAGAAATGATTTTTCACACTCCATTGTCTTAGGAATTGGAGTTAAATTTGATTTGGTCAAAATTAGAAGGAAGTTGGAAATTGTTTCCTACCTGGAAGAGTCTTCTTTGATCCAAACTCCTCTCTCCCTTTTGCGCCAACTCTACCCATGCCCCTCTATCCTATTCAGCCCTTTTTCTCTTAGTTATGTGCATGAGAATTAGTGATTACATGAAAAAATAAGTGGGAGGGGCGTCCAAGTCCAAGAGTTGGACGCCCCATAGAAGTCCTCCTTTGACTAGGTTTTGACATAGTTTTGCAATATAAAGGGCACGCCTCTTTCTTTTACCTTAGAGAATGTGAAATATTTTAAAAAAATCATAAAAAATTAGAGGAGAAGGAGGGGAAGGTGTGGAGGATTTGTGGTGCTAGGATTGTTGGAGAAGAGTCCTTAATTAAGACATCAAAGGTTGATATCTTGAAGAGACAGGGTAAGAGAAGATTGTCTTCTCTTATATTTTTCTTTTAGGTTTTTCTCTTTCTATTTTATTTATGATTTTTATATGATAAAAATTTAAGAGAGAGAGAGGATTTGGGTGTGGGGATGAGTGCTCCATGTTGTTGGGCCATGGTGCTAATTTTTTGGACATGATCTGATCATGTCCTGATGAGAGAAGGAGAAGAGAAGAAAGGTCTTCTCTTAGGATTTCTTGGAGAACCATTCGTCTCTAATTTTTATGGGATTTTTATATGAATAAAATCAAAAATCATAGATCTAGAAATTTAAGAAAAATTCTAGAGGAGAAGGACTCCTCTTGTCCTAGCATAGAGATGTTTTCAGGACATCAACCGTTGACGTCCTGAAGGAGAAGATTTATCTTCTCTTAGGATTAATTTTTTCTTGATTTTATTTTCTGATTAATGAAAGATCCAAGGGTTGGATTTTTCCCTCATTCCTCCTCATGTTCTTCATCTCTTGGATTGTCCAAGAGATCTGAAGAAAATGTATTTGATTAACCATCAGGAGGGATCCATGAGAAGATAGCACTTCGAGCGGATCTTCATTCGACGAACCTCCGATCTGTGTTGTAGGTTCGTGTGGGTCACCTATAGAGGTCGGATGCATGTGCGGCTCCCAAGGCAATAATGGATTCAACTATAGAGTTCTCAACCCATGCAAAGGTAAGAGATCTGATCTCTTGGTGACCTAGATGTGATCTAGGATTAGATCTAGGTATTGATGTGATCAATAATACTCATGATTAATTTAATTTTATATTTATATTTACATCATAACATGTTATAGATCCTTGATGTAGGGTTAATTTGATTACATGCATTTATATATTAAATAGTTTAATCTATGTCCTCCGCTACTCTTTATTTTGAAAAAGTTTTGAAATTTATGCATGAAACCCTACATGTTACCTATCATGAGGTGGTGGATACCTTAGTCGAAAATTCCTAGATTATCTTAAGCAAAATGATATAGTCTCTCAGTGGACTCCACCTGGAATACCTCAATCCAACAAAATTTCAGAATGGAGAAATCGAACCTTATTAGATATGGTTTGATCTATTATGAGCTTCACAGACCTCTCTGAGTTTCTTTAGGGACATAGTCTAATGATCGCTATATATTTACTGAATAGGATTTCCTCTAAAATCATTCATGCCACACCGTATGAGATATGGCATGGTAAGAAATCAAGTCTGAGTTACCTCAGAATTTAGGATTGTCTGGCTCATGTCAAGAGATAACAGGCGGACAAGTTAGAGTATAGATCCTTTAGAGCTCGGTTCATAGGATATCCTAAAGAGTCATTAGGATATTATTTCTATATTCTAGAAGACAATAATGTGATTGTGAGTCGACATGCTATCTTCTTTGAAAAATAGTTTATTCAAGATGGTGGCATTAGAAGGCAGATTAGGATCGAGGAGAAAATCTTCCAAGAGCAATAAGCTAAGGACCCTATGAAATTCAATCGGATTGAGCCAGTCCAATCACTACCTCCTCCACCTCGTAGATCAAAAAAGATTTTTCATCATCCTGAAAGGTACTTAGTTACTATTTCAGAGGATGTAGGAAAAATGTTCCTCATGAGAAATGGGGTTCATGATGATGACTCCAAAACCTATAATTAGATGATATTAGATATCGACTTCGAAAAATAGTTAGAGGCAATGAAGTTAGAGATTGACTCAATGCACTCGAACCAAGTCAAGACCTTGGTAGACCCACCTAAAGGTATAGTACCTATTGGGTGTAAATGGATCTACAAGAGAAAGATGGGTGCAGATGAAAATGTGGAGACATTCAAGGCTAGGTTAGTGGTGAAAGGGTATAGTCAGCGTGAAGGCATTGACTATCAGTATATCTTCTTGCCAGTAACCATGCTAAAATCTATCAGCATATTACTTGCTGTTGCAGCCTATTTCGATTATGAAATATGGCAGATGGACGTGAAAACAGTCTTCTTAAATGGATATCTTGAGGAAGATATCTATATGGAATAGCCATTAGGTTTCACATCTAGTGACGCTGATCATAAGGTCTATAAACTGCAAAGGTCCATCTACGAACTTAAGCAAGCATCTCGGAGCTGGAATGCTCATTTCAATGATGTGATCAAATCATTTGGATTCATGAAGAACGAGGTGGAATCGTGTGTATTTAAAAAGGTCAGTGGGAGCGCTGTTGTCTTTCTCATACTGTACGTGGATGACATCCTTCTTATTGGAAATGATATTCTCATGTTGACCACAAATAAAATATGGTTATCAAAAGAGTTTTCTATGAAAGACCTAAAAGAAGCATCCTTTATTCTAGGAATTAAGGTCTATAGGGATAGACCGAATAGGATGCTCGATCTCTCATAGAAGATATACAAAGAGGAGATACTAAAGAGGTTTAGCATGGAAAACTCTGAGAGGGGATTAGTGCCCTTCAGACATGGCATTCATCTCTCCAAGAAGATATGTCCCAACACACCTGAGGAGATTGAACGCATGAGCAAGATCCCTTATGCTTTGGCAATAGGGAGCCTCATGTCCACCATGCTATGTACATGACCTGATATCGTCCATGCTATGAGTGTCACGAGCAAATATCGATCGAATCCAGATGAAGAATACTGAATTTCTGTGAAATGTATCCTTAAGTACTTGAGAAGGACTAAGGATATGTTCTTGATTTTTGGTAATGGAGAACTCCAGGTCCAGGGTTATACAGACTTAGATTTTATGTATAATACAGATGATCAAAAGTTAACATTTGGTAGTTGATAAGAGCACGATGTTATCGTTAAGACACCGTATTTATCAGTTTAATTCAATTTCTTAAAATAAATAAAAATACGTTGATAGCAGTGAGTCGGATCGAATCCATAGGGAAGGTAGTGTTTTAGATTTGAAATCTTTAATTTTTGAAAAAGACAAAGAAAAGGATTTGACTTTTAAAATCAAAAGTGAAGTCAGAAAATTAAAAACAAAAATTAAAAGATGTAGAAATTTAAACTTGGTACTAAGATCTACTAGTTAGATCTAAACATCTACTTGCAATAAAAAAAATAGTAATTAAAGTGCAAAAATTAAATTGCAATAAAAATAAACAGCATGAAATTAAAGAATGTAAAAATAAATATTACATTAATTAAAAAGTTCATAATTTAAATACATAAAAAATAAATAAAAAAAAATAAAAATAAAATAGATTGATCTCTGATCTTGGATCAGCATTGGCAGAAAGATGGTGTAAAAGCCCAACTCTACTTCTCGGCACCCATCACCTCGAAGCAGCCATTAATCCAAAGCCTGGCTTCACCCTATACCAAAGCTTTCCTCTAATCAGATCTCTCATTTCTAAAGGCCCAGGGTCCTTTTTATAGAGCTAGGAGGGTTGGGGAGTTTTCTTCTAGGCAATGTAGGACTAAGGAGCTCTTTGATCATCAAAATATCAAGAAATCTGAGTGAAAATCAGATTAAAAGGAGTCCAGGTTGAATTCTACTGCTTTGGATCAAATATGGCCATTCAATAGAAATCCAATGGATTAAAAATCATCAGAATCAGATGCGTATCAGCCCAAATCTGGTTGGATTAAATTCTGACCACTGATCGCACGTTGATGGAGGAAATCTAGTTGCTGATCATGCGTTGGGAGTCCTGATCACCATCAAGAGCTTTCTCTACTGTCGAATCTTCACTGACTAGTTTTTTGGATGTCGGATCACGTTAGATCGCTAAGCACTATTCGAATCAGAGAAGGATTTGTCGTGGACCATCGGATCTCCATTGGATCGAACGTAGGCCATTGGATTGCACAATTACTGTAGCTATGGAATGCGTGGACCAGCTACACCATACACCGCAATGAATCAGCATCTCTTATTATCGAGTGAAAAGTCCAAAATGCCCTATGAGCCGTGATAGATTTTCTATGAACCCTTTAAGGGTCTAGGTCCACCATGTGTCGCATGGTGATTCGCTAGTTTCTACTAAGCTGGTGGTCCACGTCTGGATCATGGATCGACTGATGGCTTCTGCGATTGAGTTAGCTAGCATTGCTGGCTTGGCACGTCGGCTTTATTGGCTTGGCTCGGCGTGTTTGGATGCATCGGCTAATATGGCACGGTGGCTTGAGCCGGTTGAGCCATTTTTCTTTTTTTTATTTAATTTTTATTTATTTTATTTCTTTAGAAATTCATATCTTCTCTATTTTAGCTTTGCTTTGCTCAAAACTTATTTCGTTATGATAAAAAAATAAGCTCTTTCCATTGATTATAAATTTTTATTTTTTAATTTTAATTATTTTTTAATTTATTTTTTAATTAATAAAAATATTAATTTCTCTAAAATTATATATAAATTGATCATTAATTCTTAATAATTAATATGAGTTAATTAATAAATTAATATTTTTATTAGTAAATTTATGGCATTTATCACACCCACAACTTAAGCTTTGCTCGTTCTCGAGTAAAGAAAGAATTTAGTTTTAAATACCTTTTAATTTTAGTGTTTCGAATTTTACCTAAGCAGTTTTCAAAATAGCAATTGATATTCAGTAAAGCTTAAGTCAGATATATCATTGGGATATTAATACTTATTAATAAAAAAATTAAGTAAAAAATATTAAATTTTTTTAATTTTTTTTCTAAATTATTCGACATTTATCTTTGATTTGTCTAAACTTTTATATAGGCAAATATATTGCTACTTCCACCCTTCATTTATTAATTTTTATTTCTACATTGCCCACTTTTTTATGTGAATATCATTGCTTACTTAGGCAATGGGATCCGATTAGTCGATGAAAAATCAATATTTTTTTTTTAACGTTGTACCACTATTGAGTGTCTTAATCCCTTAAGCTTTCTATTTGATCTATGTAGCGAGTCTTGGGCCAATGACTCCCAAACCAATTGGCTTTAGGCCACTAGGTATAGAATACCCCTCATACTTACTAGCTCAAATCAAACAGGCTACGAGTTAAGACTAGCTTTACAATGAGCTTCTTTGCCCTTCCCACCTTTTGATGTGAAACTCAATGCTTGCTTAGGCAAAGAGGCCTAGTTATTCAGTGAGAAGTACTTGAAAACTATTTTATTAAAATAATTATTTTATATGAATAAACATATAGTTATCCTATACATGCTCATAAAAAGTAGACTTTTCTTTGATGCTAGTAGAAAAATTAGAAATGCTCAAAGAAAAAAATTTTTATGTTCTAGACATAACTCTTTATTGAATTTTTTTAATACTTGATTCCTCAATATCTCACAGATTCTCTGATCTGTGTATCAATTTTTTTTTAAAAATGCTTAGTTTAATTTAATTCTTAAGCATAATCAGGTATCTAAATACTAAATACTATCTTTTTTAAGAACTTAAAAATTTTTAAAATTTTTTTTTCTCCCTCCAACTTAATCGACATTATCCTCAGTGGAGAAGAAAAAGTAAATGATGTACTAAAGAACATGAAAAAATACACCTCACTCTATTTTTGGTCTGGCACATGCCTTTGAAAATTTAATCTCTCCCTCCAACTTATTCAAATTATTCTAAAAAAATAAACTAAAAAGATAAATTAGATAAAAAAACTAAATATTGGATTACCTTCCAACAAGCACTAAGTTTATCGTCTCCAACCAGACACAATGCAGCTAAACTATCCTATGTCAAATATTGGATTGATAAATTCTAATGATTTTGGATTGCCAATCTTAGAAAGTTGATTTATAATCCCATTATTGACATAATCATTATTAATTTTAGGGACATAATTTGTGACCCCATTCTCAAACCCATGTTTATTAAGAATTTCTCCTATATGTTCTTCTAAAATACTTATGAATGGAGTTTTTGTATTAGGAGTTAAGTTTGATTTAATGGGTGCTGGAAGGGTGACTAAAGATGATTTTAATTTTGGAGGTAAATTAATGTGATCTTGCTTAAACAACTCCATTGACACTTCATTACATACCTCTTGATTTTGAAAGAAGAACCTGCTTCTAGGGTTGAAGGGAATAGGACATTAGGTTTATAAGTCTCGGATAAATCATTTATTCTCTTTTTTCCTATGTCTACCTCATTTAAATTAGAACTAGCGTTAGTACTAATTCTTGGCTCGGGTTCTTCTATGTGATTAGTCTCAGTATTAACCAGTTCCTCTAAATTTTTATTTTGGTTAGCATTAGTACTAGTCTCTCTCACCTGATCTTGGTATGGGTCCACAAGAATCCTATAGCTTTCAAGTTCAGGAAGTACTTTGGCATTCTCAAATTAGAGATTCTTACATGAGACATTAAATTGATAACTTGGTCCAGATGGTTGGTGGGCATTAGGTGGGTTGTTTGAAATTAGTAGGCTCGGTAGTTGATCTAGTTTTCTCCTCGTGTTAAATCCAGCTAGTTGTCCAATTTGAGCTTTTAGCCTGGCGATAGATTCTTGTTGAGTTAAGATCGATTGTTGTCGATTCAGAATTAATTATTGAAGTTGGTTAAATCTATCGTCAGCTAGATTGGTCTATTGAGGAGGTGGGTATGATAGCTGGTTGTAATATGATGGCTGGGCAAATTGACTAGGCTGACCATTATTATAGGCATAATTTTGGTATTGGGGCCTATTTTGATAGTTTTGGATAGGTGAAATTTGGGTCTGAGCCTGAGTTTGTTGGGATGTCCAAGAAAAATTATGAAAAAAATTATCATGGTTGCTCCAATCTGGATTATATAAATTTAAAAATGGGTCATTAATCAATTTGGAGTAATCTTGAGCAGCTTGAACTTGTTCTTGGATAAAATATAAAAACTATGCAATCATAGAACATTCACTCACATGATAGGTTGGGCTAGCACAAGTTGAATAAATCACCTGATAATTAGAAGATGATGTGAATTATGCAGGAGATTGTTGACCTAAGATTAGGAGTTGATCTAATTTCTGGGTAAGAAGGTCAACTTTATCTAATTTTTGGACTATTAGGTTCAGATCAGTCATTTGATTATCAGGTTCAATATGAATCAACCATTCAATTAAGTTCAACTAAATCAGAAAAAATGATTTCCTACTGTGCATATATTAGTGTAACCCTAATGTACGATTCAAAATTTTTTTTAGATTTTTTTAAAAATTATATATATATATATATATATTATTTTATTATATTATTATTATTTTAAAAAATTATATATATTTTTTAAAATTATTTTAATTATTTCAATTATTATTTTTAATATTTTTTAGTTACTTTAATTTAATTTTATTTTTAATTTAATTTTATGTTATTTTTCAAGAGGAAAAAATAAGAAAGAAATAAAAGTTTTAAAGAAGAGATTCTAAGGAGTCCTAAAACTAAGAAGAGAGAGAAAAATTAAGTTTAATTATGTTTGATGTTGGTTAGCAATTAAGTTGGTCAATCAATCCTGACTAAGGGTTATCCTAGATCTAGATAGCTCTTAACTGTTAAGGTCACCTTCAAGCCCTCCAAGTGTAGGATCAGCCAATCAATTGGTCAGGTAAGTGTAAGGTTGGTGGGAGTCCCCCCGTTACTTGCCTTAGATATCAATTATGCTTGGTCAGGTAAACTAACGAAACTAATTAGAAACCATCTTTCTTCGGATTCAGTCATTCCTAAACCACTTTTCTAGACGTCAGACAAATTGACTAAACCTAATTTGATTCAACTCTTAGGGTTTCTTATCCTATTGAGCTCGAGTTCCTAGGACTGATATCTAATTAATTTTAAAATTAAAGGCTTAGGTCAATGCAGGATGCTGGTTGATTATTTGTAGGCTAAAAAAGGATGATCAAATCTCCACCTTATCTTGTTTAATTGGATTGTGCCCTTAATTTAGTTTAATATGAATATGCACAAAAAATTTCAATCAAAGGGTTCTATACAATTTAAACTAGATGCATGCAACTAATTGAATTCTAAAAGGCTTATCTTACCTCCAGTAATCACCAAAAAAAAAATAAAAATAAAACTAATATGATACATGCTCTAAACAGTTAGGATTTCTAATCTTGTCATGAGATTTTTAATTAGTTTTAAGTGGATATACATATATATTTTAAAATTTAATTTAAAAATAAAATAAATAAATAAATAAATAAAAGACTAAGGTTAGGACTGATCTCATCAAGCAAAACTAAATGATTTGTTCCTTGCCATGGTTCTTTTTGCTCTTTAACCTCTTTTTCTGCAAAATAAAAAAAAAGTTAGCAAGCAATATTTATAAGAAAATTAAAATTTTATTTATAATTTATTTATAGAAAAATCAAAGAGATCAAAAATTTAATGTCCGTGCCTTCTCTGATAATGGCGCTAAAAACTTGATAAGAGAGTGATGTTGTCGTTAAGACACCGTGTTTATCAGTTTAATCTGACTTCTTAAAATAAATAAAAATACATAGTTAATAGTGAGTCAGGTCGAATCCACAGGAAAGATAGTGTTTTAGATTTAAAATTTTTTATTTTTGAAAAAAAAAAGAAAAATATTTGAGTTTTAAAATCAAAAGTGAAGTTAAAAAATTAAAAGTAAAAATTAAAAGGTGCAGAAATTTAAACTTGGTACTAAGATCTACTAGTTAGATCTTAGCATCTACTTACAATAAAAAAATAATAATTAAAGTGTAAAAATTAAATTATAATAAAAAAAAGCATGAAATTAAAGAACATAAAAATAAATATTATATTAATTAAAATTTTATAATTTAAATACATAAAAAATAAATAAAAAAATAAAAATAAAATAGGCTGATCTCTGATCTTGGATCGGCATTGGCAGAAAGATGGTGTAGAAGCCCAGCTCTTCTTTTTGACACCCATTGCCTCAAAGCAGCCATTAACCCAAAGCCTGACTTCATCCTATATCAAAGCTTTCCTCTAATCAGATCTCTCATTTCTAAAGGCCTGGGGTCCTTTTTATAGAGCTAGGAGGGCTGGAGAGTTTTCTTCTAGGCAATGTGGGACTAAGGAGCTCTTTGATCGTCAAAATATCAAGAAATCTAAGTGAAAATTAGATTAAAAGGAGTTCTGATTGAATTTTGCTGCTTTGGATGAAATCTAGCCATTCAATAGGAATCCAATGGACCAAAAATCATCAAAATCGGATGCATATCGGCCTAGATCAGGTCGGATTAAATTCTAGCCATTGATCGCGCATTGATGGAGGAAATTTGGCCGCTGATCATGCGTTGGGAGTCCTGATCACCGTTGGGAGCTTTCTCCACCATCGGATCTTCACCAGCTGGTTTTCTGGCCATCGGATCGCACCAAATCGCTGAGCACTATTCGAATCAAAGAAGGATTTGTCGTGGACCATCGAATCTCCATCGAATCGAATGCAGGCCGTTGGATCATGCAATTACTGTAGTTATGGACAGCGTGGACTGGCTGCACCATACACCGTCATGAATCAGCATCTCCTTTCACCAAGTGAAAAGTCCAAAATGCCCTATGAGCCATGATAGATTTTTTATTAACCCTTTAATGGTCTAGGTCCACCATGTGTCGCACCATGATTTGCCAGTTTCTGCTGAGCTGACGGTCCACGCTTGGATCGTGGATCGACTGACGACTTCTTTGGCTAAATCGGCTAGCATTGCTAGCTAGGTGTGCTAGCTTTGTCGGCTTGGCTTGGTGCATTTGGATGCGCCGACTGATATGGTGCGGCGGCTACAGCCGGCTGAGCCATTTTTCTTTTTTTCATTTAATTATTATTTATTTTATTTCTTTAGAAATTCATATCTTCTCCGTTTTAGCTTCATTTTGCTCGAAACTTATTTTGTTATGATCAAAAAAATGAGCTCTTTTCATTGATTATAAAATTTTATTTTTTTAATTTTTATTATTTTTTAATTAACTTTTTAATTAATAAAAATATTAATTTCTTAAAAATTATATATAAATTGATCATTAATTCTTAATAATTAATATAAATTAATTAATAAATTAATATTTTTATTGATGAATTTATGGTCCTTATCAGTAGTCTGTTTGTATGTAATGATGGTGCGGTCAGTTGGAAAAGTTCTAAGTAGATTATGATAGTAGATTCCACCATGGAAGTAGAGTACATCACTGCATTGAAAGCTACAAAGAAGGCATTCTGATATAAGAATTTTGCTGTAGAACTCAAAGTAATGCCATCGGATGCCATCTCTCTATACTGCGACAACAATGGTGCCATAGCCCTAGCTAAGGAGTCGAGGTCTCATTAGAAATCCAAGTACATCGAGCGATGATTTCACCTCATCTGTGATTACCTCGAGAAGGGTTACGTTGAGATCAAGAGAGTTGACTCTACAGATAATGCAGTGGATCCACTGACGAAGCCTTTAGGCCAGTAGAAGATCGAAGTCCACCTTAAGAAGATGGGACTTAGATTTGTAGCCAATTAGCTTTAGGTCAAGTGGGAGTTTGTTAGATGTGTGCCCTAGAAGCCAGATTGGCTAACACTTGTAATACACTTCTAAACATAATTTTATAATTTTGACTATAAATTAATAAAAGAATTATTTTCTATCATAGTGTGTATTTAAAGTGTCTGTGATACATCCTTTGAGTTAATGGTAACGATAAGTCATATTTTCAAAGAGTTGAAAATTTAAGACATGAATTTTCATAATTAAATTGAAACTGCTTCCGACTATAGGATCATCATGAGGAGGTGATTGATCTAGAAGGTTGGTGTACGATCTCTTTCTTTGAGTAGATGAGTCTTGAGTCTACGGTGTGAAGACACCGGAGCGAGAGTATAGGTACTTATTGGAGAAGGAGGGCACTGAGCATGACCACCTTGAGCATTCATAAGGAAGCCTACCTTCTCGTTGATGACTGGCTTGATGTAGTACTAGTGTGTCTGATTCTTTGATCTGAGGTGCATCAAAAATTCACCTTGAGGGTATTGTAGTTTGGCTACACCATAACTCAGTCTTCTAGCCATCCGAAATCTTGAGGTGTATGTTAGCTATAGTATGTTCATTGTAGAAATTGGATTGCACCAATAAGGGATCTACCTACCTTGATAAATGAGGAGTAGACCTATGATGATCATGAGAATCGAGTCCATAAGCCCATGGCCATGGTAGAGTGAAGATGATAGAAAGAGTTTCTAGAAAGGTTTCACATAGGACTCGAGTCGAATGATTAATTCATATGATGGATATTAGGTTTGATGAGTTTACCTTAATCCTAATCCCATCGGAGCTCAAGATAGAGGAACTCAATCACACAAGTAGTTGCATTGAGAGGTTCACTTTCAGTTCTGATGGATTGCCACCATATACTGCTAGGTATCACTAGTGAATTTTGAAAGCAATTAGAATGATTTTGATGATCGATCATTCTAATTATATGAATCAAAAAAGTTATGATCCATCGAAAGATGTTTTGATAATGTTGATGATGGAGATCATGATATGTCTCATTACCATACAAAACTAAACCTAACTAGGTCATACAAACAAGAATTTGGGTCTGGATGTCATCAATTGAGCTAATCGAGTTTGATTGATTTGGATTAGATCCAATCAGGTTCGAGGTAATCGTGCTAGCACATAATTAAGCCTGACTTTCTCCTTCTATAATCTTTTTGATTCATCGCAATCGAGTTGAATTTGACTTGACTCATTTCTATATCTTGAATGAATTTATTTTCATCTGACTGAAACAAGTCTAGGTTAGATTAATTATGAAAATTAAATTCATTCATAGTGCAATTGGACTAGGGTTAATAGTTGACCCAATTGGGAGAATTGAGGATCACATAGTCAGATAATTTTATAAATTTCTCTAGAAATCATTTTACTCTAATTTTTGGATATGGATAGGGCACGAGATATACTTTGGGTGTGCAAAATTTTGTGATTTTTGGAGGTGCCTAGACTAGGTTTTGATGGAGTTTGATTTGGATCAAACTCTTGAGGGAAGAGTCCTAGACGCACATGGACTCTTCCTTATCCTTTCATGCTGCCACCTTCCAGATGGATATTTGGCATCAAAACTAGATGGGATCTAGGATTTTTCATGGAGATCAGGTCTAGGAGTCCCAATGGTCGAATTAATAAAGTTTTTGATCAAAAAGGGACTCTTTATGCTGCTATGTCTAGTATAAGAACTCTTCTCATGAAATTACCTCATTGTAATTTATTTTTCAATACCCAAAGGAGCCTTCCATTTAATATCCACACCCGATCCTCTCTCTCCCTCTCTTCTATATGCTTAAAAAGTTAGGCACAAATCTGAATTAGAGGTCCAAGGTTTTTGGCATAGGATTCAGCATCTACGCGATGGTGTTCGTGAGACAAACAGGCAGCCCTCAGAAGTCATTTTGAAGGCTTTTCAAATTAGATCCAGATCTAATTTTTGGAGGAGAGATTTATGAGGAGAAGATATTCAAATCCTATCCAAGTGGATACCGATAGAGTCTAGGCACATGCATGACTCCTTCTAGAACCTCAGGAATCAATAAGATCATCGTAGGATAATTAGATTACTGAATATGGTACTTAAAATTAAATCTAATTTAATTTTATTTTTAACTTTTAATATCAGATCTCTATGATTAGATTCGAGAAGTCTCAGATCTAATTAGAATTTTTAAAAAAAAATTATGAAATATTCTTTTAGATCCAATCAAACCTGAACGATTCTGTGCTAGAAAAATAGGTTTTTCCTTCAATCAGGCGAGGTAGACTCGGTCGATTCCTATGACGTCGGCCTGAAGGATGGGAGGATCGGTCAAGAGTTCTCCCATCGATTGAACCACCAAGGAGGGAGGAGCAGTAAGGAGATCGACCTTCGCTTGGCATCATCAACACCATCTCTAGGGAACTTCGACGAGGGGAGGCCAGTGGATCAGCAGAGCCTGCAAAGAGGCAGAGAACTTAGGAGCCCATAGCTTTCACTGATGAAGATGTATAAGAAGTTTAGTTTCCACACGACGATGCAGTTATAATCTCTTTAAACATTATTGACTATGATGTACGCCATATTTTAGTAGATAATGGAAGCTCTGCCGATATCTTATTTTATGATTCTTTTTCTAAAATATCTGCATCCAATAACCACCTGGGACCTATGAACTCCCCATTGGTGGGCTTTACTAGCAATGCTATGCCAGTTGAAGGAATAATAACACTAACTGTGTCTATAGGGCAATACCCAAAGCAAGCCAAAGCATAGGTCGACTTTCTGGTAGTGAAGGCCCCATCAGCCTATAATGCAATTTTCGATTGATCAGGTCCAGATGCACTTCGATCAATGGTGTCTACCTACTACTTGAAAGTAAAATTTTTGACAAGCTATAGAATCGAGAAGATCAAAGAAGATTAGGCCTTGGCAAGGTACTATTACTCCATTGCCTTACAAAAGGGTAGCCATCCCGACCCTTATCTAGTTGATGGGCTGGATGTCTGCGACGACCGTACTGAGGAGCGGGAAGAGCTCATAGAAGATCTTGTAACCATTCCTCTGAATGACGGAAGCACGGAGCATAAAGTGCAAATCGGCTCCAACTTGGGAGATGAAGTCCAAGAGTAGCTCATTGCCTTCTTATGGAAGAATGCTGACGTCTTCACCTAGGTCCCAACAGACATGTTAGGAATTGATGCCGAAGTCATGGAACATCAGTTGGCCGTCGATCCTAAGTACAGGCTAGCAAAAGAGAAAATTTGGGGTCATGCACCAGAAAGACAGAAGGCAATAGCAGAGGAAGTGGATAAGCTCCTTAAAGCCTGATTCATCCAGAAAGTCTACTACCCAAGTTGGGTCTCCAATGTGGTCCTAGTCAAGAAGGCCAATAGCAAGTGGAGAATGTATATCAACTTCAAGAAGCTGAATAAAGCCTGCCCAAAGGATAGCTACCCCCTATCTTGACTGATGGACGCAACCTCGGGCCATGAGCTCCTCACTTTCATAGATGCCTTCTCTAGCTACAATCAAATTCGAGTGGCACTAGAAGACGAGGATAAAACTACTTTTATTACTGACCGTTGCCTTTATTATTTCAGGATCATGTCCTTTGGGCTTAAAAATGCAGGCATAACCTATCAATGCTTGATCAATAAGATCTTCAAGGAGCAGATCGGCCACAACATGAAAGTCTACATGGATGATATGTTTGTCAAGAGCCAGACCTCATCCAATCATATTGTCGATCTTGAAGAGACCTTCAATGCCCTTCGAAGGTACAAGATGAAGCTGAACCCAACTAAATGCGCCTTCGAAGTGACCTCAAAAAAATTCTTTGGGTTCATGGTCTCAAGATGGGGGATCGAAGCTAATCTAGAGAAAATCCGGACCATCTAGGGGATGACCACAATAAAATCATTAAAGAAAGTCCAGTGCTTGACCAGAAAGGTGGCATCCTTGAACCGCTTTATCTCGAAGTCGGTCGTGTGGTGTATGCCCTTCTTTTAAGTCCTCAAGCAACCAAAGAACTTCTGTTGGACGGTAGAGTGCCAATAGGCATTCGAAGAACTCAAGAGCTACCTCGTTTCGCCCCCACTATTGGCAATGCTCGAGCTTGGAGAAGAATTGTTCCTATACCTGGTGATCTCTACTATAGCCCTGGCAGCAATTCTAATCAAGGAAGAGGCGAAAGAGCAGTTGTCGATTTACTACATGAGCCAAGTCTTGAGAGATGCAGAGATCAGGTACACTAAATTAGAAAAATTAACTTACACTCTTTTGATTGTAGCTAGGAGAATTCGGCCCTACTTCTAGGGGTATACCATAACACTCCTCACAGATCAACCAATTAAGACAGTTCTTCATCAAATAGATGCCTCTAGAAGAATAGTGCAGTGGGCTATTGAGCTGACAGAGTTTGATATCAACTATCAATCTCGATCGTCAATCAAAGCTCAGATATTGACCAATTTTATAGTCGAATGCACAATCCCGAATGATGCTAAACCTGAGCAGAATGAGCCCTGCATTCCATGGTTGCAGTCGAGTTCCCCCAAAGAAAGAGCGGACCATGCTGAAGATTTTTGAGCCTTGTATGTGGATTGCTCCTTCAATGCTTCTGGTGTAGGTGCTGGACTAATCCTAGTCAATCCCAAAGGGGTCATCACCGAGTATGCACTATGCTTTGAGTTTTTTGCAACAAACAATGGGGCAGAATATAAATCTCTAATAGTAAGATGAAGATAGCAAAAGAACTAGAGGCAGACTGGCTCCAGGCTTATAGTGACATATAGTTGGTAGTGGGATAAGTCAATGGCAGTTATGAAGCTCGAAAAGAAAGTATGTTAAAGTACCTTGAGAAAGTAAAGAGCCTAACCTCTGCCATCAATAGCTTCGGCATTCAACAAATTCCAAGGATAGAGAATATCATAGCCGACCTTCTATCCAAGTTGGCCACACTTGCCCCCAACAAACTTCCTAAAGAAGTATACTTTGAAGTGTTGAAATGCATGAGTACGAAAGAGCTACAGTCTATAACGCAGATCGACCATGAGCCCTACTGGATCGATCCATTGGTCACTTATCTCAAAGATGAGACATTCCCTTATGATCCAAAAGTAGCTCGAAAGTTGAGAAACCAAGCCTCCTAGTATATTTTGTATGAAGGTAAGCTGTATAAGAGATCATACTCTTTGCCACTTTTGAAATGTCTCCAACCTTCTAAAGCTAACTTTGCACTATGGAAAGTGCATGAAGGAATCTATGGGAGCCATCTGGGTGCCAGATTCCTATCTCACAAGCTACTTCGACAAGGATAATATTGGCCAACTATGCATCATGATTGTGTCGAATATGTTAAAAGATGTGATCATTGCTAAATGAATGCAAATATACAAAGGCAACCAACCTCTGAGCTGACACCCTTGAGTGCCGCTTGGCCATTTGCGTAATGGGGGATGGATATACTTGGCCCCTTTCCGATGGCAACCGAACAATGAAAGTTTCTCTTAGTTACGATCGACTACTTTACCAAATAGGTCGAGGCCGAACTCCTAGCAAAAATTACTGATGTCAAAGTACAAGACTTTATCTAGAAGTTGATTATTTGTTGGTTTGGCCTACCCTAAATCCTTGTAATAGATAATGGATGATAGTTTGCTGGGACAAAGTTTGCTGAGTTCTGTGAGGATTTGAACATCTCCCATAATTTCACATCGATGGTCCATCCACAAGCACATGGTGAAGCAGAGGTGACCAACAAGACCTTATTGTAGGGTATTAAAGCAAGGCTTGAAAGAGCAAGAAAGACTTGGATGGATGAACTCTACCATATACTCTGGATGTACCAAACTATCCAAAGACTACCAACTAGAGAAGCACCATTCATCTTGGCCTTCAAAATGGAGGTGATCATCCCAATCAAGCTCAAACTCCCATCGGTACGAGTCGTGTCCTTCAATGAGCAATGCAATATGCAAGACCTCAAAGCTAACCTTGACCTACTAGAGAAAAAATGAGAGGAGGCCCATTTCTCAGCCTTAAAATTAGGGAAAGCTCATCCCAAATTGAGAAAAACCCTACGAGGTCAAGGAAGTTGTCCAACCAGGGACATATTATCTGAAGGAGCTTGCAGGAGCCGATCTACCCCAACTATGGAACTCGAAAAACCTATGGATGTATTATCGATGACTTGGTCGCAATAAAATCCCTATACTTTAACATCCCGATCCTTGTTACAAATCTATAATGGTGGAAAATGGCTTTTCGAACTTAACGATGCAACGAAGATAGCCACGTTTGATAGCCATGTTTGGAATAATAGGAGAACCTTATCCTAACATGAGCAAAGCCGAAGGCCTCATTAATCTAAGATGAGATGAGAGAAGAAATTCTTCCAGTGGTCCTAATGTGCCCCTACAGCCATGTTAGGAAAAGAAGGAAAACCCCATCCTAACATGTGCAAAGCCGAAGGCCTTATTAATCTAAGATAAGATGAGGGGAGAGGCCCTTCCAGCGGCCCTAATGTGCCCCTATAGCCACGTTAGGAATAGGTGGAGAACCTCGTTCTAACATGAGCAAAGCCAAAGGCCTCGTTAATCTAAGATGAGATGAAGGGAGAGGCCCTTCCAGCAATCCTAATGTGCCCCTACAGTCACGTTAGGAATAGGAGGAGAAGCTCATCCTAACATGAGCAAAATTGAAGGCCTCATTAATCTAAGACGAGATGAGAAGAGAGGCCCTTCTAGTAGCCTTAATATGCTCCTACGGTCATGTTAGAAATAGGAGGAGAACATCATCCTAATATGAGTAAAGTCGAAGGCCTCGTTAATCTAAGATGAGATGAGGAGAGAGGTCCTTCCAGCGGTCCTAATGTGTCTCTACAGCCACATTAGGAATAGAAGGAGAACCTTATCCGAATATGAGCAAAGCCAAAGGACTCATTAATCTAAGACAAGATAAGGGTAGAGATCCTAACAGCAGCCCTAATATGCTCCAACGGCCATATTAAAAATAGGAGGAGAATATCATCCTAACATGAGCAAAGCCGAGGTCTCGTTAATATAAGATGAGATGAGAAGAGAGGCCCTTCCAGTGGCCCTAATGTACCCCTACAGCCATGTTAGGAACAGAAGGAGAACCTCATCCTAATGTGAGCAAAGCCGAAGGCCTCATTAAACTAAGATGAGATGAGAGGAAAGATCTCATCAATGGTCCTAACGTACCTCTCTGATCATGCAAAGAACATAAGAGAACCTCGTCCTAACACGAGAAAGGCCAAGGCCTCATTAATCTAAAATGAAGGAAAGGAAAAAGCCATACCGACGATCCTTATATGTATCCCACCTATGGCTACATCAAATACAAAATGGGAAACCTCACCCTAGTTCATAGAAGGGACCCCAGCTCGGCATCCACAACAAACATCTCGTTAGAAGACAAAATAAAGAAAAACAAGATGAAGAAAGCAAAGCCATTAAGCAATATCAAATTTGTGTAAGATGATAATGAAAAAGGTACCATTTTATTATAAATATAAAGTTCGTTACAAACAAAATAAAGATCAGCAAGACCAATTACACAAGAATATAAGTTCATTACAAGCAAAATAAAGATCATCAAGATTGATTACACGAGAATATAAGTCATTACAAGCAAAATAAAGATCAACAAGATCGATTATACAAGAATATAAGTTTATTACAAGAAAAATAAAGATCGACAAGACCAATTACATGAGAATATAAGTCCATTACAAGCGAGATAAAGGTCAGCAGGATCGATTACATGAAAAAAAAGAAGAAAAAAAGCCCGAAGTCCTAAGATGGACCGAACTCCTTAATTTTGGGCTGTCGGCCCCAGCTATCACTAGGGCTTGCTTTAGTCTGAGGATCTTTCCCTCAAGCTCTTTCTTTTTATATAAGCCATCTATATACATTCTATTAATGTGTTTGAACTTGCCTTCAAGCTCTCGCCGTTGCTTTCTTAGGACTTTAAACTCGACCTCTGCATCTTTAACAGCTTGATGCTCACAAGTCAGCTGGAGCTTCAGCCGTTGAACCTCTATCTTCTCCATCTCGACTACTTTTGAGAGCTCGTTGATAGTCCTCTTCAAGGAGGCAATCTCCTCCGACTCATCACTCAAACCGGCCTACCGACTACTGTATAACCACCTCTGAAAGAAAGATGCCTCATCTCTGGTGGCTTAGAGCTCATGTTCAACCTGGACATCTTCTCTACCCAGGTTATTCTATAACTATTATGCCAGTTCTCGGTATCTTATAACTACCTCTAAAGCTTGAAGAACTTCTTGAAATAATCCTAGTCGTACTGAGCCTTGTCGATAGACCATGACGAGCTTCCTTCCAATAATTTAATTTTTTCTTTCACCATCTTGAGATCAGCTTCGAGAGAGCTGATCTTTGCTGTTAGTTCCAAAGATTTATCACTGGCATTTTTCTTAAACTTGGCAATCTTCCTCTTAAAGCTGCCCTTTTGGATGTCGAAGCTTGTGGAGTCTTTCATGTGTAAATTTTAGAGTGAGTGACCTCTTTGGTCACCTCTGAAGCATTCTTCTGAGAAGCATGAAGGTCATCCTCCATCTTCTTCAACTTCTTTTTCAAATGGTGGACTTCCTTCTTTAAGCTTTTTATTAAAGGTTTCAACGAAACTCCTTGGGGTAAGGAGTTGGCATTGACTGGAGATGGCGGGTTATGGCTCTGATTATTGGAAGGATTATGGATAATACATGGCACAACACCAATATAAAGAAAGGTATAGATAAGAGTAAATTCACTTTCATTTAACTAAAAACTTTCAAATACAAAGCAAAGCAAAAGAGAAAAAAGAAAAAGTATAACTATTCAAGGTCCTCAACCTTGGAGGGTGCGGCGGTAAAAGAGGTTAGAGCGCTTTTGGCTACCTCTAGTTCCTGAGCAGGCTTGCATGCCTCCACGGTAGGTTCGAATGGATTGGGGGCAGGCTCGATGGGGGATGGGTTGGCTGCAGCACTGGATGGCCCCACTTGTTCATCGGGCTCGTCTTTCAGAAAGCTGAGATCAAGCTTAGGAAACTTTCGAGCCATCCAGCCTTCATAGAGCTCAAAGTCCTTTAAGAATACCTTTTGGTCGAATGTGATATTTAAGTCTTTCATTTCGAAGGAGGCCTTGAACTCCTCCATGACTCAGATAGCTGCCTCTGAAACCGACTTCGACATTTTAACTTCTAGCTTGACAACCTTGATCTCGGTCTCCTTCTGTTTCTCCTCCTTCAGAGCCAGTGTGGCCTTAAGCCTGATCGAGATAAGCTCCTCCTTCCGAAGTGCTCTTCGGAGATTCCCATTTTCCACCGCCTTCTCCTCCACGAGGTGCTCAGCCTTGGCGACCTTCCCCTAAAGACAATCAATCTTGGCTTGAAGGTCCCCCTAGACCTTCAGTGCTTCCACCTTCTGGAGATTTATACTCTTGAGGTGGGCAAGCATGTGGTGGCCCAACTGCCATGGACAGGTCACAGTAGGATAAGGGAAGGAAGAGGGAAAAAATGAAAAAGAAATGCGGCTAGGTGATTACCTTGAGAAAAGTTTTGAGAAACTCCCAGATGAACTATGTCTGATCGAGGTCAGCTAGGCGGTCCACCTCTCCAGGTAGGACAAACTTTTTGGTCAGATCCTGGATGATGTCTGGGTTGCTGAATGGGTCTACCCCCAGATCGTCGCTGCCACTATTGCTTGACCCACTCGGATGAGCCTTACGGGCCACCTTCATAACAATGGCCTTCTTCTTCTTCTTGTCATCTCCATCCCCTCTTTTCCTCTCAATGGGGGGCTTCGACACCGATCCTCCTGTGGGGATGCTTGAGGATGTAGGAGGCTAAGAGCCCGCACCTCCGACACTGCCCTCAGTGATTGAAGGGACCTCGGCACTCGAAATAACTTTAGGAGTAGTCGTGGGGACACTCGAAACTCGAAACTCAGGCTATTGACCTTCATCCTTTTTGAACTTCCACTTGGGGCCACCTCCTTCCTCTTCTTTTGGGCATAAAGGCCCTTGGTGAGCCTTTCCACAGCATCAATATCCATCTCTGCAATAAAGAAAAAACTATGGTCAGCCAAGTTACATATGAAACTTCATGAGAGTTTATATATATATATTTATATACATCCGTATAAACACATTTAATACTAGCGGGGTTAAGAGGACTCAGGCCAAGATTGAATAAGGTCTTCTCCTTCAGAAGGTTGAGAAGGAGAAGAGTTTGGTATGCCTTGAGCTTGTTAGAAGATTCGAGGTTGGCTCTGTCTAAACTAGGGGCTCGACGGACTGACTTCCTAAGGAAGCTCCAAGAAGGAAGGTCAAGCATTAAGATCGAGCGTTGGATGAAGAAGTACTTCTTCTTCTAGTTATGAATGAAAGAAAGACTACCTTTCAATAATCCCTTTTTATCAAACTAGAGGGAGAAGTACCATCGGTCCTTTACAAAAGGATGGCATTTGAAGGTGTAAAACTTCTGAAAGAGTGAGATAGTTAGCCGAACTTTGGCCAGATGACAAAGAGAAAGGAAGATAATTACAAACTAAAAGGAGTTCAATACAATGGAAGCAAAAGAAATGTTCAGAAAGCAAAAAAATGTGACAATAAAAGGTGGAAGTGAAAGTCGAAGTCCGATGCGCAAGGCTTCTAGATATAGACAAAATTGATCGGCTGGAGGCGAACTAGCGCGGTTGCCTGACCTGAAGAGTTCAAGATCATACTCTAGTGGGATGTCATACTGTATCCTAATCAAAGAGAGGTCGTTCGATGTAAGGATAGAAGAAATGATATCCGGGGTAAAAGACTGATGGGACATACTCCTAGGATTAACTTCGACTAGAAGAGCAGGGTCTAAAATGATCGACTCGAACGAGCTCCATGAACAGACAGATTGAAAGGTTTCGAAAGACATACAGATCAAAATAAATCCTAGAAAAGTCTTCAAAAATCAAAGAAAATGAAATACAGAGACTCCCTAGAGAAAATCAAAAGAGCAAGAAATCAAAGAAGCATGAATGCTCCAAAAGAAGAATTGGGAAACTGACCTAAGTCGACTGAGAAAGATGAGAAGATGGTGAGCATGATGAAAATCAAGAAGAAGAGTGCCTGGGAGCACAAAGGATGTGAGAAGGAATCGGGACTCTTGGGTAGAAGGAAGGCAAGGACTTAGGAAGGAAGGAAGAAGACTTAGGCAGAATAGATTTTGGAGGAGGAAAAAGGCCTTTAATAGCCAAGGAAAGCTCGAGATAGTTATGATTGCAAATCTCATTCGGTTGATCTATGTGTGCCATGTGTCCCACTCATCATGGTAGAGAAGTAGTGATGGGCAGATCCTTAATTGCACCATACCTTGAATAGAGTTTCGATGGGAGGCTCAAAAAACATCTTTTCGGATCACCTCGTACATATGAAGTTTTGGCACCAGCATGGTAGATATCAAGACAACCTATCCTGATGGGCATAGGAGGCTAAAAAAAAGTTCTACAGTCGCATCTGTACTTTCCTCCTTCGAATTTTCAGCTCTGATGTAAGGGGACTATTATTCGGGATAAACCCGCTCCCACCGTAGTTCGGCTAAATGTCTAGTCTTAGAGCGATCTTGGTCACCCTCGTATCATTGGATCCACTTTAGATGACCTTGAATAGTGAGAGCAGCCCCCTAGACAGTCTAGCTTGGCTAGCTTGGGGGTCGATCGAACTCCTCTCAAACATCTTTACTAGTCAAACTCTTTCCGGACTTCTCCTACAGTCAAACTCCTCCTGGACTTCTTCGCTAGTAAAACTCCTTACGGACTTCTCGTATAGTCGAACTCCTTCCAGACTTCTCCTTCAGTTGGACTTCTCCGCTAGTTGAACTCCTTCTGAACTTCTTCGTCAGTCAAATTCCTCCTAAACTTCTCCTTCTGTCAGACTTCTCCTTCAGCTAGACTTCTCCACCGATCGAACTTCTCCTATAGTAGAACTCCACCTAGACTTCTCCTTTCAGCCAGACTTCTCCACCAGTCGAACTTCTTTTGGACTTCTTCTACAGTTGAACTCCTTCCAGACTTCTTCTTTAGCCAGACTTCTCCATCAGTCGAATTTCTTCTGGACTTCTTCAGCCAAACTCCTCCCAAACTTTTTCTTTAGTTGGACTTCTCCTTCAGCCAGACTTCTCCGCCAATCGAACTCCTTCCGGACCTTTTCTACAATCAAACTCCTCCCAAACTTCTCCTTCAATCAAACTTCTCCGCCAGTCAAACTCCTTCTGGACTTCTCGTACAGTCGAACTCCTTCCAGACTTCTCCTATAGTCAAACTCCTTTTAAACTTCTTCAGTCAGACTTCTCCACCGATCAAAGTCCATTCGGACATCTCCTACAGTCGAACTCCTTCCAAACTTCTCCTTTAGCTGAATTTCTCCGTCCGTCGAACTCCTTCCGAACTTCTCCTATAGTTGAACTCCTCCCAGACTTCTCTTTCAGCTAGACTTCTTCTTCAGCCAGACTTCTTCACTAGTCAAACTCCTTCTAGACTTCTCTTATAGTCAAACTCCTCCTAAACTTCTCCTTCAGCCAAACTTCTCCACCAATCGAACTCCTTCCGAACTTTTTCTACAGTCAAACTCCTCTCGGACTTCTCTTTCAACTAGACTTCTCCGCCAGTCGACCTCCTTTCAAACTTCTCCTATAGTCAAACTCCTCCTAGACTTCTCCTTCTAGTTGCCTAAAGGGATCTACTTGGTCGAGCTTCTCTTAGATACTCCCAGTGGGATTCCATCTGGACCCCTTCCAGCAGTCTGAAAGGACCTCGATGCATGCCCTCGATATAGCAAGCAACAGCCTATGCACAGTCAACCTTGACAACCTCCGAGCTTCTCTAGAATAATAATAACTAGGAACTTTTCATCGCCTACAGCTATGCTATCCAAACTTTAGCTATCAGATCCTAATAGACTGACATGTCATGACAACAGACACTACCCTCTATAACAAAGTTTACGTGGCCTCGAACGGTCCGCTATTAGGCAGCTGTAGCTATCACTATCAGTTTGTTATAGACTCCATCTATTTAGGAGATCCTCCAGATACGCTTTCTTTCCTAAGCTCTCATTCTTCTTCTCAAAACACTGCCAAAATTTAAGAGATCCTTCAGATACGCATTCCTTCCTAGGCATGCGCCCGTAGTCCACCTACTTTAGTAGGTAGACTAATCCAAAATCAATCTCCTATGGGTGCATGACACATGGGCAGATATCTAAGTGTCAAAGGTCAACGTTTGACCAATGTCAAAAGACAAGAATTAGCAGGTGATGAAAAATGGCAAGTGTTGTCTTAAATTTATCTCGTAAATTAAGACAACCCTTTTCTAACTTGGACAAGTTTTAGTTAGACCAAGTAAAGATACCAGAGTGAGCACAAATATATTTGGCTCATTTGAGATAACTTTTGATGATAATTGAAGAAGAACATTAGGCTCAATCATGCGCTAGCACGATTTTCTTGAACCTAATTAAATCTTATTCAAATCAATTGAACTAGGTTAGTCCAATTGATGATGTCCAGATCCAAATCCTTATTTATGTGATCCAGTTAGGTTCAGTTCTGTATGGTAATATGATATATCACAATCTCTATTATCGACGTCATCAAAACACCTTTCGATGGATCAGAACTTTTTTGATTCAGTTAACTAGAATGATCAATCATCCAAATCATTCTAATTACTCTCAAAATCTACTAGTGACATCTAGCAGTATATGGTGGCAACCCATCAGAACTAATAATGAACCTCTCGGTGTAGCTACCTATGTGATTAAGTTCTTCTATCTTGAGCTCCGATCAAATTAAGGTTAAGGTGAACTCGTTAAACCCTAATTTCTATCATATGATTTAATCATTTGATTCAAGTCTGATGTGAAAACCTTAATAGAAACTCTTTCTATTATTTCACTCTACCATGGCCATGGGCTTATGGACTTGATTCTCATGATTATCATAGGGCTGCTCCTCATCTACCGAGGTAGATAGATTTCCTTTTGGTGTAATCCAATTCCTACAATGAACATGCTATAGCCAACATACACCTCAGAATTTTGAATGGCTAGAAGATCGAGTCATGGTGTAGTCAAACAATAACACCCTCAAGGTGAACTATCATTGCACCTCAAGTCAAAGAACTAGACACACCACTTCGAGCCAATCATCGACGAGAAGGTAAACTTTCTTATGACTGCTCGAGCTGGTCACGCTCAGTGCCCCTATTCTCTAATGAGTATCTATACTCTCGCTTTGATGTCTCTACATCATAGACTCAAGACTCATCTATCCTAAAGAAGCGATCGTACACCAACCTTTCGGATTAATCACCATCCTCATGATGATCCTACAGTCGAGAGCATTTTATGAGTTAATAATGAAAATTCATGTCCTGAATTTTCAACTCTTGAAAATAAGAATTATCATTATCATTAACTCAAGAGATGTATCACAGACACTAAATACACATTATGATAGAAAATAACCTATTTTATTATTTATAATCAAAATTATAATTTTGTCCTTAGAAGTGTATAACAAGTGTCAATCAATTCTGGCTTCTAGGGCACACCTATCTAATAGAAAGATCAAAGGAAAAGGCAAGAGAAAAATTCAAGGGTAGATCAAAGTCTCAGGATCAGAGGAAGATATTGAAATATTATAAATGTCATCAGTGTGGACACTTGAGGAGAGATTGTCTCCTTTTGAGATCAGAAAAAGGGAAGGCCAATAAAGAAGATGATACAGCTTCATAAGCAGTGGAGAAGACCTATTAGTTGTATCAGATGGATCCACAGAGTATGATACTATATGGATATTGGATTCAGCATACTCGCACCACTATACTTCTCATCGAAAGTGGTTTGCTACCTACCAGAAGATCGATGCTAGAAGTATCAGCCTTGGAGATGATCACCCATGCAAAGTTGCTAGAGTTGGCTCTATCAGGATGAGGATGTACGATGGGATCATTCATGCATTATCAAATGTTAGGCATGTACCAGAGTTGAAAAAGAATTTGATTTCTTTGGGCTACTTGGAGGAGCAGGGTTATGCATTTAGTAGCCAGGCTGGGAGTGGATGTCTAAAATTTCTAAGAAAGCTTTGGTGGTGATGAGGGGTAGAAGACTGAACAACAATATTTGTAGAATGAAAGGCTCAATGATGAATGATAGTGTAGAGGTGCTAGTAGCGACACAAGAGGAGTAGATTTTATATCAACTATGGCACTATCGGATGGATCACATGAGTGATCGTGGGCTCACTGAACTTAGCAGAAGAGGTATGATCACAGCCCTAAAGAAAGAGGGCATAGATTTGTGTGAGTCATGTATCTTTGGCAAATAGCATAGGATAAAGTTTGCCAGAAGTACCAAGTGTAGTGAAGGAGTGCTGGATTTAGTGCACTTGGATGTGTGGAGACCAGCTCCTATATCTACTAGAGGTGGAGCAAGGTATTTTGTCACTTTCATTGATGATTTCTCAAGAAAGGTGTGGATTTATCTAATTAGAGAAAAATCAGAGGTGTTTGCCCAGTTCAGAGCCTGGAGAACTAATGTAGAGGAGTCAGGAAGACAGATAAAATATCTGAGGTCGGACAATGGAGGAGAGTATATTAGACTAGAGTTCAAGAGGTACTATGAGAAAAATGACATCAAACATCATTACATGGTGAAGATGACTCTCCAGCAGAATGGTGTCGTGGAGAGAATGAACCGAACATTAACCAAGAAGGCAAGGAGTTTGAGGGTGCAGACATCACTTTCAAAATTTTTTTGGGGTGATGCCTTAACTTTTTCTTATTTTCTTATGAATAGGTCCCCACGTTGTAAGCTGAATGAATACATTCTGAGGAGGTCTAGAGAAGGGAAGAAGGTGGAGCTTGGCTATCTGAAGGTCTTCGGTTGCTTGGCCTATGCACATATGGAGACAACCAAGAGGAGCAAATTGGATCCAAAATCTCAAAAGATGACATTCATAGAGTATCCACAAGGAGTCAAGGGGTACCTGCTATGGAACTCTCAGGCATAGAAGTCAGTGATCGGTAGGGATGTTATCTTTGATGAGAAGAGCATCATGAGGAGGTCTAGGATAGATGGAACTGGAGAGACAAAGATGAATAGTAGTGGCAAGTCTGAGACAGATGACATGCAGTCCAAATCGATTTATAGGAGTGTTCCTATTGAGGTGAAGCTGGGTAAGAGAAAAGATACTCAGATGGAAGACCGACATGAAGTGCTAGTAATTTAGATGGATGTGCGGGATTAGCCACAGACATCAGGCAGAGATGTGCTAGTGGGAGTGGCTTTATACAAACATTAGCATACGATCAGAAGATTAGTTAGATATGGCATTGATGAGGTTATCTCAATGCACTCATCACTGCTAATGGAGATCCAAAAAGTTATGCAAAGGTTATGGAGAGTGAGGATCATGATTCATGGATGCAGGCCATGATGGAGGAGATGGAATTACTTGAAAAGAATCAGACATGGCAGCTGGTGGATGTTCCAGAAGATGCTTGACCTATTAGCTCAAAGTGGGTGTTCATAAAAAAAGAGGCACCTTCAGAACAAGGTGGAGTCAGATTCAAAGCAAGACTGATAGCAAAGGGATATTCACAAAGAAAAGGAATTGACTACATAGAAATTTTCTCTCCTATAGTGCATCATACATCTATTCGAGTTTTGCTATCACTAGTGGCACCGTACAACATGGAGTTGGAACAGATGGATGTGAAGACAACCTTCCTTCATGGCAGAGAAAAGGATCTACATGAAGTAGCCAGATGGTTTTATGAAGATTGGATAGGAAGAAAAGTGTGTTTACTCAATAGGTCTTTGTATGGCTTGAAACAGTCCCCTCGTCAGTGGTATCGAAGATTTAATAGTTTTATTTTGAGCCTGGATTTTAGTAGATGTGAACATGATTGCTATATCTACGTTAAGGATGTAGATGAGGAGGATGCTTTATACCTACTACTGTATGTAGATGATATGCTTATAGCTAGTAAAAGCATGAAAGCTGTGAAAAGGACTGAAAAGGACATTATCATCTGAGTTTGAGATGAACGAGCTAGGTCCAACTAAGAAAATTCTTGAAATAGAGATTTACAGAGATAGGTGCAAAGAAGTGCTCTATTTGTCACAAGAAAGATATGTCCAAAAAGTTCTGAAAAGATTTGGGATGGAGAAAGCCAAACCTACAGAGACTTCATTATCGAGCCATATATCTCTCTCCAAGTTACAAAGCTTTCAGTCAGAAGAGGAGAGAGAATACATGAAAATAGTCCCTTATGCAATCGCTATAGGTTGTGTGATGTACACTATGGTGTGTTGTAGACCAGATATAGCACATGTAGTGAGCATGGTTAGTAGATACATGGCTAACCCTGAGAAGGAACACTGAAAAGCATTGAAATGGATATTGCGATATCTGCATGGAATAAGGGATTTTGGTTTGGTGTTTAGTGGACAGCCAAGAGGATTTGAAGATGGAGGTTCGAGTCCTCTGGAAGAATTTGTAGATGCAAATTATGTAGGAGATCTTGATATAAAGAGGTCTACTATTGGATACCTTTTCTCCATATATGATGGATCGGTGTCTTAAAGATCAACCCTTCAGCTAATTACAGCCTTCTCAACCATATAGGCTGAGTATATTGGAATGACAGAGGCTACAAAGGAAGTCCTTGGCTTAGGAGGCTGATTGTTGAGTTGGGGATGGAGCAGAGCAAGGTTACACTATTTAGTGATAGTTAGAGTGCTCTACTGTTGGCACAGAACCCAGTCTATCATGCATGCAGAAAACATATAGACATGAGGTATCATAAGATCAGAGAACTGGTAGAGGAAGGTGAAGTGGAACTAATGAAGGTCTATACTAAGGAGAATCAGTCTGATGCACTCATGATGGTACTCCTCAAAAATAGCTTTCAGATGTGTGCGGCAAGGATGGGTCTATTAAGAAAAGATAAGTTCACAAGGACTTAGAAGCACCAAGATGGAAAATTTGAGCACAAAAATTGCACTCCCAAGTCTTGAGAACATGGAAAGATAGATCATGAAAAGATGGGAGCAAGCCAGAAGAAAAATCAGCTTGGATAGTAAAGTTTAGAAACTAGGCCGGTTCACCCTGAGACTGAGCCGGCTAAGTTGGGAACTGGGCTGGCTCAGTCTAGGAAATTTAGATAGAAAGCAGTATTTTTTGGTTATTGGCATGATACACAACTAGGTCGGCTCAGTCTCAGACTAACCGACCTAGGCGCAAGTTAGCTGGCCCAATCTGAAACTAGGTCGGCTAAGTTTTTGTGGGTTTGTTTTGTATACGTTGGATGTTTGGATTTTGAAGAGTTTTTCTATAAGCTTGGGGCTTAACCTTTTGTAAAGTATAAATACTGAAAATAGGTCAAAGTTGTATATGATGCTGAATTCATTGAATAAAGCTCTTTTCTCTTGGAAAACTCTTATGCTCTCTTTCTCTCTTTTTTGTTGAATCCATTATTTTGCTTCTGCGTTGATCCTAGGAGATTATT
Source organism: Cocos nucifera (assembly GCA_006176705.1). Lineage (NCBI taxonomy): Eukaryota > Viridiplantae > Streptophyta > Magnoliopsida > Arecales > Arecaceae > Cocos > Cocos nucifera. The sequence continues at coordinate 492,360 of QRFJ01000131.1, forward strand.
CCTTGTTGCTTAGCTAATCACCAGCAGCCATGCCGGTCCGAGAGAGGATAGTTTATCCCAACAGATTGAGCACATCTACTATAGAAAATCTTCTTCAAGTTTACTTTTAGACTTTTATTAAAGCATTAAAGGAGAAGTTCTTCATATTTGAGCTGCAATTTCAACTACCTCCAAGATTTTCAAGAGTTTCATTTATTATGCTTTGACTTTATTATCTCTCATACTTTGATGATTGTAACAAGTTTCTTGGGATAAGAAACTTGGAGTCTAAGACCTATCCAAGCCCATAATTAGATGTTTGTATTGAGCTAAGTCAAGGGACTTGGTTTGGAAAAATATTTTGGTTGGTGACCTAGAAAAACTGACTGGGTTAGGATTATGTGCTTGGAAAATAATTTGGCTATAATCTTCTAAAGATTATAGTGAAATTTCTAAGTAAGTTTGGAGAGTAGATGTGGATGTAAGGGTTGGCACCAAACTACTATAAATTCATTATGTTTGTGCTTGTTTGTTGACTATCGTCGTTTCTATTTTAGTTATTCTACATACAACCTTATTTGTGCTTGACTCTTTGATTTTCTTGAGATATTATCTACTCACATTTTGACATAATTTCTAGAAGTTTGTTAAAAATTAATCATGCTCTTTACTTTAATTTATACACAACACACACCTATTCACTATTTTTCAAGTTAGCAAAGCTTTTAAAATTCTGTAAAGTTTTAAGAATCAAATTCATCTCTCCTCTTGAGTTGTTACCTTTGGATAATAAGTGGTATCAAAGCAGGTGCTCAATGCTTTGATCTAACCATCAAGAGCTAAAGGTCATGATAACCCCAATTGATATTGAAATTAATGAAAGATAATCTACCAATAAGCTACCTTTTTTTAATGGCATAAATTACACCTATTGGAATGTATTGATGAAAATTTTCATACAAGCTTAAGAATAAGATATATGGATTGTTTTAATTAATGATCCTCACACATCGATGATTTTGATTGAGGGCATGCCTTTTCCTATACCTAAAAAGGATTGGGATGATACTGATAAAAGATTAGCTCAATTGAATACTAAAGCTATAAATGTTTTATATTATGCATTAGATGCTAATGAATTTAATCATATTTTAACTTGTATATTTGCTAAAGAAATCTGGAATCAACTTGAAATTACCAACAGTACAAAAATTTTGAATATTAGCAATAGTATTAGTGATGAAAATTTTTTCTATCATTAATAATAGCTTTTTGCCACCACAATAGTAATGAAAAAATGCCTTCACTAATACTATTAGTAGCAAAAATTTCATTATTAACGATGGCAAATACAATCTCTAAAAGTATATTTTTTTAATATTTAAACAAAAAAATTATTAGCAATGGTTGATTTGGTATATTAGCGACATAAAAAAAGTTGTCACTAATTAAAAACTATTAGCGATTGCTCTATAGTTATTAGTGATGGCATATGCGATCGCTAATATTATTTAAATTTTTTTATTTTTTTATAATATTTAAACATAAAATAATTATCAATAATGATAATTTTGCTTATTAGCAATGAAAATCATGTCATCGCTAATAATTTTTTAAAAAAATTTTAATAATAAATTTAAAAAAAAAGATTATTTAAAAATAATACTAGTGACAGAATTAGCGACCATAATTTCTTGCCATCACTAATAATCCTATTTGAATCCAACCCATACTAATTTGAATCCAATTCGAAAGCCTACCAAACCTAATTTAATTTGGCTTGAATCCAAGTCATACTTGGATAATAAAATTCAATTACCATCAAATTAAGTCAAGATCAATTAAATTAAATTTAATTTACATCAATTAGAAGAAATTGGTTTTTAATTTGGGTTCAATTCGAATATAATTCAATCTCGATTTGAATTCAATTCAAAATCTTGTCTATCCTAATTCAATTAGACATTGATTCCAAGTCCTACTTGGATAGTAAAATCTAATTAACTTTAAATTTAGTCAAACCTAATTAAATTTAATTTTCTTAAATCAATTAGGAGAAAATAGTCGAACTTGATTCGAATCAAATTTGAAATCATGTCAAACCTAATTCAATTAGACTTTAAATCCAAATCCTAATTGGATTATAAAATCCATTTATTCTCAAATTAAGTCAAGTCTAATTAAATTAAATCTAATTTAAATCAACTAGATAAATTGGTTTTCAATTTGGGTTCAATTTGAATCTAATTTGAACCGACTCGAGTCCAATTCAAAATCCTATCAAACTTAATTCAATTAGACTTTGAATCCAAGTCTTACTTGGAATATTAAAACTCATTAGCCTCAAATTAAGTCAATCCTAATCAAAATTAAATCTAATTTAAATTAATTAGGATTTGATCCATAAATTAACTAAGTACAAAATTTTACTAAAATTTAATATTGATTTTTAACCACCTAAAAAATGACCTAGAAGAAAAAAATTAATATTAAATTTTAATTTAAAAAATTATGATTATTAGTGATGGTGTTAGTGATGGAGATCTTGCCATCACTAATTTTTTATAACTATTAGCAACAAGGGAATATTATTAGCGACGATAATATACCATCACTAATAACTTTCCATCTTATTTTTTTCTATTACATTGTTAATAATCTTCCCACCTCGTTTTCCCCCACCTCACCATGCACCCTCAATTTTTCTCACCCCACCGCTCACCACCCCCATATTTTCACACCCCCACCACCCCCAACTTTTTATCCCCAACCCCTACCCGCCCTTCGATCCCTACCACCCCTTTCTTCCCCAAACCGATGGGCCTCCCCCGACTACCTCCCACGGTTGCACCCGACAGCCTCCCTGAGCCTCCGACTGCCTTCCATCTTCTTGAGCCCCTAGACGCCAACCACTGGCTGCACCCGGCTTGCCTCCCCGAGCCCTCGACCATCTTCCATTGGCTGCACTCGGCCAACCTCTCCGAGCACCCGACTACCTCCCACCTCCTCGAGCCCCTAGCTACCTCCCTCCTACCTGAGCCCCTGACTGCGAGCTCTCGACCTTCTTCCTACTCCTTGAAAGCCCCTCCCAACCCCCCTGGCTCACCTCTCCTCAACCGCCTCTCTAAGCCCCCAACCTCTTTCCCTCGGCTACACCTGACCCACCTCCCCTCGGCTACATCCATCCTGCCTTCCAGAACCCTCGATCGCCTCCCACCTCCCATCGACCGCCTCCTCCTGGCTCACCTCTCCATGATCACCTCCCCTAGACCCCGGTTGCCTCCAACCTCCCTGGTTACCTCCCACCTCCCATTGGTTCACCTCTCTATGGCTGCCCTCCACTAATAAGTACCATAAATTTATCAATAAAAGTATTAATTTATTAATTAATTTATATTAATTTTTAAAAATTAATAATATATTAATACATATTTTTTAAAAAAATATATTTTTATTTATTAAAAAACTAATTAAAAAATAATAAAAAAATAAAATTTTATTATTAATGAAAGAACTTATTTTTTTGATCACAATGAATTAAGTTTTGAGTAAAACGGAGCTAAAATAGAGAAGATATAAATTTTTAACAAAATAAAATAAATAAAAATTAAATAAAAAATAACATACGACTCAAGCCGCCGCACTATATTAGCCGGTGCGGTGCGTTCAAACGTGCCGAGCCAAGTCGATAAAGCCAGCGCATCAAGCCAACCATGCTAGCCGACTCAGTCACGAAAGCCGTCAGCCAGTTCATGATCCAGGCATGGACCGCCAGGTTAGCAGAAACCAACGAATCACGAAGCGACACGTGGTGGACCTAGACCCTTAAAGGGTTTATAGAAAATCTATCATGGCTCACAAGATATTTTAGACTTTTCACTCAACAACAAGAGGTGCTGATTCATTATGGTGTGAGGTGCAACTGATCCATGCGGTCTATGGGAATAGTAAAGGCGCGATCGAACAAATCCAGTTGATTGCGGTTAAGATTGGATGATGGAGGAAATTTCCTACTTTCATTTAGCTTCAGACTTCATGCGGATCCCCATCGGATGGCAGCGCTCACATCTGACTTAGATCCAATAGTCCAAAATGCTCCCAGTGGTGATCAGGACTCCCAATGCACGATCAGCGGTCAGATTTTCTCCATCAATGCGCGATCAATGTCTAGAATTTAATCTAACATAATCTGGATCGATACACATCCGATTTTGATGATTTTTGGTTGGTTGAATTTCTGTTGAATGGCTAGATTTCATCAGACTTCACCAGATTCATCTTAAAGCTATTTTAATCCAAATTTTACTCAAATTTCTTCCTATTTTGACGATTAAAAAGGTTCTTTGTCCCACATTGCCAAGAAGAAAATGCTCCACACCTCTTAGCTCTATAAATAAGACCCCAGGCTTCTAGAATTCATAATCTTCGATCAAGGTGAAGCTTTGGTATAGGATAGAGCCAAGCTTTAGATTAAAGGTTGCTTCAAAGTAACGAGTGCCAAGAAGAAGAGCTGGGCTTCTATACCATCTTTCTACTGATGTCGATCCAAGATCAAAGATTAGCCTATTTTATTTATTTATTTTTTTATGTATTTAAATTATGAACCTTTTAATTAATGTAATATTTATTTTTATGCTTTTTAATTTCATGCTCTTTATTTTTATTATAATTTAATTTTTATACTTTAATTATTACTTTTCTTTATTGCATGTAGATGCTAAGATCTAACTAGTAGATCTTAGTACTATGTTTAAATTTCTACAACTTTTAATTTTTGCTTTTTATTTTTTGACTTCACTTTTGATTTCAAAACTCTTTTCTTTTCTTTTTCTTATAAAAATCAAAGATTTCAAAACTAAAACACTACCTTCCCTATGGATTCAATCCTACTCACTGCTATCTATATATTTTTAATTATTTTAAGAAGTCAGATTAAATTGATAAACACGGTGTCTTAACGACAACATCGCGTTCTCATCAAGTTTTTGGCACCATTGCCAGAGAAGGCATGAAAATTAAATTTTTGATCTCTTTATTTTTTTATAAATAAATTATAAATAAAATTTATATTTTCTTGTAAATATTGCTTCATAACTTTTTTTTTTGCAAAAAAGAAGGTTAAAGAACAAAAGGAACTAGGGCAAGGAACAAATCATTCAGTTTTGCTTGATGAGATTAATCCAAACCGTAGTCCTATTTTTTTTTTATTTATTTATTTATTTATTTTATTTTTAAATTAATTTAAAAAATATCCATATAAACCTAATTAAAAGCTTCATGATAAGATTAGAAATCCTAACTATTTAGAGCAAGCATCATATTTTTATTTTTATTTTTTTTGGTGATTGCTGGAGGCAAGGTAAGCCTTTCAGAATTTAATTAGTTACATGCATCTAGTTTAAATTTCATAGAATCCCTTGTTTAAATTTTTTTTTTTTGCATATCATATTAAATCAAATTAAGGGCAACATCCAATTAAATAAGATAAGGTGGAGATTTGATCACCCTTTCTTAGCCCACAAACAACCAACCAGCATCCTGCATTGACCTAAGCCTTTAATTTTAAAATTAATTGGACATCAACCCTAGGAGCTCGAGCTCAATAGGACAAGGAACCCTAAGAGTTGAACTAGATTAGGGTTGGTCAATTTGACTAGTGTCTAGAAAAGTGGTTTAGGGATGACTGAGTCTGAAGGAAGGTGGTTTCTAATTGGTTCTGTTAGCTTACCTGGCCAAGCTTAGTTGATATCTAAGGCAAGCAACGGGGGGACTCCCACCGACCTTACATTTATCTAATCAATTGATTGGTTGATCTTATACTTGGAGAGCTTGAAGGTGACCTTGGCAGTTAGGAGTTGTCTAGATCTAGGATAATCTTTCAATAGGATTGATTGACCAACTTGATTGCTAACCAATATTATCACTTATTAAAACTAATTCTTCTCTACCTTCTTAACTCTAGGACTCCATAAGACCTCTTCTTTAGAACTTTTATTTCTTTCTTTTTTTCCTTAAAAATAAAATAAAATAAAATAAAATTTAAATTAAATTAAATTAAATTAAACTAACTAAAAAAATTATTTAAAATAATAATTCAATAAAATTAAACTAAATTAAAAAATAATTAAATAAATAAAATAATAAAAAAAAATTTAAAAAATTAAAATAATAAAATAATAAAAAATCTATAAAAAAGTGTAAAATTTTTTTTGAATAATACATTAGGGTTGCACCAGGGCATGCATGGTAGGAAATCAGTTTACCTGATCTAGTTGAACCCAACCAGAAAATTGAAAGGCTGAATCGTATTAAACCCGATAACCAAATGGCTGAAAATTTTAGAGAACCACCTAAGTAGATGAAGAAATACTTTATTCCTTCCACCTATAATCCATCAACTTATATTCAATTACCTAAAATTCATGCTACCCACTATGAGATCAAGCCGACCACAATCTAGATGCTCCTATCTTTCTATGAGAATACCAATGAAGATCCTTATAAGCATCTAGATGAATCTTAGAAATCTGCTCTACGGTAAAAATTTAAAATTTAACTAATGATGCCCTTAGACTAATTTTATTTCCCTTATCATTAAAAGACAAAGCCAAGTACTGGCTTGGCATAATAGAGAGACCAATTAAAACTTGGGCTAAATTACAAAATAAATTTCTTAAAAAATTTTGTCCCATAGGTCGAACCAATACTATGAGGCGAGCTATCACTGGTTTAGCTCAGCTTCCAGGGGAACAAATTCACGAGTCATGGGAGACACTTAAGAAATTTCTTAAAAAATGCCCACACCATGGTCCATCTAAGTGGCAAATCGTACAAGCTTTCCATGAAGGTTTAGGAGATCAATATAAATAAATGGTAGATGCATCCTATGGTGGTGCATTCATGAATAAAAGTGAGGATGAAGTCTATGCCTTATTTGAAACTTTGAGTAAAAATTCAATCAATCATGCTTCGTTATCTTTCTACCAAAAGTGGACAGGGATTTATGATCCAGACTCTGGTTCTAAGGCTGACTTGAATCAATTAGCTCAAAAATTAGATAAAATCAATCTTTTTGCCCAAATGCTAGATCAATTCCTAAACCCAGGTCAACAATCTCCTATACAATTTACATCACCTTCTAATAATCAAAAAATTTATTCAATCTATGCTAGCCCAACCAATCATGTGAATGAATGTCCTACGGCTGCACATTTTCATCTTTTATCCAAAAATAAGTCCAAACTACTCAAGGCTACTCCAAGTTGGTTAATAATCTTCTTTCAAATTCATATAACTGACATTGGAGTAACTACTTTAATTTTTCTTGGATATCCCAACAGACTCAGGCTCAGACCCAAATTTCATCTATCTAAAACTATCAAAATAGGCCTTGATACCAAAACTATATCTATAATAATGGTCAGCTTAGTCAGTTTATCCACCATCATATAACAACCAGCTATCATACCCACCTCCTCAACAGATCAATCTAGCTATCGATAGATTTGACCAACTTCAATAATTAATTTTGAATCAACAACAATCGATCATGACTCAACAAATATCTATCACCAAGCTAGAAGCTCAAATAGGATAATTAGTTGTGTCTAACATGAGGAGAGAACTAGATCAACTACTGAGCCTACCAATTTCAAACAATCCACCTAATGTCCACCAATCATCTGGATCAAGTTATCAATCTAATATCCCATCTAAGATTCCTCAATTTGAGAATGCCAAAGTAATTCTGAACTTAAAAGCTATAGGATTCTTATGGACCCATACCAAGATCAGGTGAGAGAGGCTAGTACTGATGCTAGCCAAAATAAAAATTTAGAGAAATATGTTAGTATTGAGACTAATCACATAGAAGAATCTAGGCTCGAAACTAGTACTGATGTTGGTTTTGATTTAAATGAGATAGACATAGAGAAAAAGAGAATAGATGATTTACTCGAGACTTATAAACCTAATGCCCTATTCCCTTCAACCCTAGAAGTCGGTTCTTCTTAGAAAAATTAAGAGGCATATAATGAAGTGTCAATGGAGTTGTTTAAGCAAGATCACATTAATTTATCTCTAGAATTAAATTCGCCTTTAGACACCCTTCCAGTACCCAGTGCATTAAAATTAACTCCTAATTCAAAAACTCAATTCATAAGCATTTTGGAAGAACAAATAAAAGAAATTCTTAATAAATATGGGTCTAAGAATGGGGTCACAAATTGTGTCCCTAAAATTAACAACGATTATATCAATAAAGGGATAAAAAATTATCTTTCTAAGATTGGCAATCCAAAATAATTGAAATTTGTCAATTCAGTATTTGACACAGGATAGTAAGTTGCATTATGTCTGGCTGAAGATGGTAAACTTAGCACTTATTAGCAGGCAACCCAATATTTAATTTTTTTTCATCTAATTTATCTTTTTAGTTTATTTTCTTTTTAGAATATGTTAAATAAGTTGGAGAGAGAGCCCAAATTTTTAAAGGCACGTACTGAATCAAAAATATACTGAGTCAGGTATATTCTTTCATGTTCTTTATTATACTCTTTATTTTTTTCTTCTCCATTGAGGACAATGTCAATTAAGTTGGGGGGAAGAATAATAAAATTTTAAAATTATTTAAGTTCTTGAAAGAAGTTAGTATTTAGCATTTAGACACCTGATTATGCTTAAGAATCAAATTGAACTAAGCATTTTTAAAATAAAATTGATGCACGGCTTAGGGAATTTGTGAGATATTGAGGGATCAAGTATTAAGAAAATCCAATAAAGAGTTGAGTCTAGAACATAAAAAGTTTTTTCTTTGAGCATTTCTAATTTTTTCTACTAGCATCAAAGAAAAATCTACTTTTTATGGGCTTATGTAGGATAACTATATGTTTCTTCATATAAAAAATTAAATAAAATAGTTTTTAAGTACTTCTCAATGAGTAACCGGATCTCTTTGCCTAAGCAAGCATTGAGTTTTTGGTCAAAAGGTGGAAAGGACAAAGAAGCTCATTGTAAAGCTAGTCTTAACTCATAGTCTGTTTGGTTTGAGCTAGTAAGCCTGAGGGGTATTCTATACCTAGTGCCCTAAAGTCAACTGGTTTGGGAGTCATTGGTCCAAGACTCGCTACATGGATCAAATAGAAAGCTTAAGGGATTAAGATACTTAATAGTGGTACAATGTTAAAAAAAAAAAAAAAATTTCATTAAGTAATCGGGTTCCCTTGCCTAAGTAATGATATTCGCATAAAAAAATGGGTAATATAAATATAAAAATCAATAAATGATGGACGGAAATAGCAATACACTTGCCTATATGAAAGTTTAGATAAATCAGAGATAAAGGTGGGATAATTTAAAAAAAGTTTAGAAAAATTTTAATGTTCTTAACTTAATTTTTCTACTGATAAGTATTAGTATCCCAATGATATGTCTCACTTAAGCTCTACTGAATATCAATGATCATTTTGAAAACTGCTTAGGTAAAATTCAAAACTCTAAAGTTAAAAGGTATTTAAAACTAAATTCTTTTTTTACTTGAGGGCAAGCAAAGCTTAAGTTGAAGGGTGTGATAAGTACCATAAATTTATCAATAAAAGTATTAATTTATCAATTAATTTATCTTAATTTTTAAGAATTAATAATTAATTGATACATATTTTTGAGAAATTTATATTTTTATTTATTAAAAAAATTAACTAAAAAATAATAAAAATAAAAAAAATTATTATCAATGAAAGAGCTTATTTTTTTGATCACAATAAAATATGTTTCGAGTAAAATGGAGCTAAAATGGAGAAGATATAAATTTCTAAAGAAATAAAATAAATAAAAATTAAATGAAAAATAACATACAGCTCAGTTGGCTCAAGCCGCCGCACTATATCAGCCGGCATGTCCAAATCCACCAAACCAAGCCAACAAAGCTAGTGAAAGGATTATGCCCTCAAGCTAATTTATTTTTTGGGATGTTCTTTATCTTTCAGACTCATGTAATGACATTTTTAAATAAATAAAAGTAATTATTTCATCATATGCAGTATCTTATTATTACGATAAACCCTATAAATTAGGGCTATGATTTTAGGATTATGATGAGATCATACTAGTGAGATCTAAAATCTTAAAACCCTAATTTAAATATTCCTAGTCGATGAGAAATTGAGTTAGGGATCAATATTTTTCAGTAAGACTAGCACATTCTTTGTATGCTCAATTAAGAGGGTGATTGATCTCACAATAACCTATGTATGACACTAATACAAGAATGTGGGTGCTCATTAGAGAATGAGTTCACTAAATTGATCCGAATTAAGAATATCTAATGAAGTCTTATCTACATGTCAATAGATGGTTCTCATAGTGGAATTTGTGCATGTAATCCTTTGACCTGAAACTATCATAGAATGTTAAATATATAAATCCATATTTTGGTTCAAACTCATTCAAGACTTAGTTATGTATGGGATGTTCTGGATATGGTAGATTATATATATAAAGGTTGTGAGTAGGTTAACATGGAATCGATCTTTCCTGGTAAGAGGAAATAGCATCCTACCTGCTTTAAACAAATAATGATTCAAGAAGACTTTGATCAAAGCATGATTAGAAATGGTTTCTAATGTTTTATTAAATGAATCATTATTGTAAGATTGAAAGAGAAATGTATATAATTTTGGGGTTGACATATTTTCATACCCAGAGTCATATTCAGGATGCAGGAAGATCGAATGATCTAGTTGCATGGTAAATTTCACTGAAGGATATGTTTGATATTTTATCAAAATTTCACATCTTCTGAGTATTCATGATACATTGCTAGACGTCAATCATATCTTGTGAGTTCAATCAAGTTAAAATTTTAATTTAATCATTAAATTAGAAAGTGTTCTAATTTAAGTCAAATTGGGTTGGCTAGTTTTGACCTAAATCGGTTTGGTTGAGTTCTAACCAGATTAGGTCAAATCACACCCAAACTCACTGCAGGTTAGATGTGGAACCCAATGGATCACACACAAAGAGAATTGATTAAGGGTCTAATTAGATTAGACCATATTTGCAAGATGAATATGCTAGCACATATTGCAAACCCTAGCACCAGGATTCGAATTGGATTCGAATCAACTTCCGATTTGGGCTAAGATCCAATTTGAGCCAAATAGGATTTGGTCTTGAGTTGGATTAATCTAGATTGATTGGACTTTAGATTGGGTGCCTCATCTACATCCCATGCACTAGAGAGTCTCTCTCTTGCGTGTGGGAATATTTCATGTGCAAAGGATACTTTGGCACATGGAATAAGATAACGCCTACCTTCTTTGACTTTCTTCATATAATATGTCGCATAATTTTTTTTTAATTGGTGTGGACATTAGATATGGGGTGCAGAAGAGTCCTTCTATAGATAAAAGACTTCTTTTCTTTTTAAATTTTTTTGCCCATGTTGTTTTGTCGCTCAAGATACCTTGCCGCTCAAGACCCCATGTCGCCCACTCCTCCTTGACGTCTCTTGGACCAAGTCAAAAGCTCTTAGGACTTTGACTATTCAAAGTTTTCTTCCACACCTTCTTGCTGAATGGGCGTCCCTTTTTAGAGCCATTGGATGGCTTTATTTTATGATCTAATGGATGAGAAGTGTGGCGCCAAGGATGAAGCATCACGACTCTTCATAAAAAGTAGGTAGAATTAGTTCGTAGAGTCTTTCTGCTTTAAGGCACCTCTTGGACTAAATCTATATCTCATTTTTTCTAATAAGGCATGAGATTGGTTGATGGGGCATGAGAAATGGAAAAGAAAAGGGCATGAGATTTCTGTTGGCATCCTTACGTACATTATAAATAAGGGTGTGCATCAAGAGTCCGAGGAGGTGAACATTATCTTTTCTTTCTTACAAGAGTTTCTTTTTGTCCAATTTTCTTTTTTCTTTTCTCTTGTCTAGACCTTGTCTTTATAAGAACAAGAAGTCATCTTAAGACTAAGAGATTAGGAAGAAAAATTAAGAAGATAAAAGAAAAAGAAAGATAGATAAGGAAAGGCAAGGAAGGTGACATAAAGGCTTAAGAAGGTCTTGCCCATTTAATTGATGTTCTTATTACAAGAATTTTAATTACATAAATTAGAGGTGCTGGTGTCTTGATTAAGTCTCTGTGTGGATCAACGTTGGAGGATGAACGTGTGGGCACCTAGTGGAACCCCTGACAGACTATTATCGACAATCAGGGATAATTTAGGGTTTAGCGATAAGAGGTATGTTCTAATACTTTCTTTTATATTACAAATGCATGTTATGTGATTTAATTGCTAATAAGGTGGTCCTAGGGTTTTGGGTTTGGTTTGTTTCGATTTCATATTTTGCTTTAAAATCCATGTTTCCGTCATGTACACCAAACCTATCAGTGGTATCAGAGCAAGCCTTATTAGGTTAAATCATATAATGCTTTGCTTATAGTATAATGACATAAATGAAAATTATGATATAATATTTTAGCATATTTTTATTTATATGATGAGATCATATTCTTTTACTTGTCATAATGAGATTTTGTTGTATATATTATTCTGTAAAGTTTGCCCTGATATAGTGGAAAGAATTCATTATATAATGATGGTTGTCCTAGAATAATTATACATGTTAATAGATATATATGTTTTATTGATGCTATTAGATATTTAGTTTGATTTAAATCAGTATGTATATCGAGATCTTTTAAATCCCTTTATAAAATTATATCTAGTTATAGTGTAATTAATCTATAGCTGAATCAATCAGGATGTCTAATTGATCAATCGGTGTCTAGGAAAAATGGATCATGATTGGTAAAGAGAACATGATTTTTAATTCGTTCCGTTGTCTAACCTAGCCAATTTATTGGTGTCTAAGGAAAGCAACGGGGGGACTCCCACTTCTCTCCCATTTATCTGGCCAATTCGATTAATTTAATTTCAGATTAAAATGCTTAGTATTATATTCACTACATTAAGGCCTTCCTTCATACTAGTTTCTTGTTATGTCCTGAACCATATTAGTTCTATTGTGTAAATACAAGATCTATTATGAGGAATGATGTAATATTAATCTAGTGCATTGAGATGCTTACAGCATTTTGAATATACTACTTTGTTGTGTAACCACAAAAGTAGTTATATTTCATTATGATTGTATAGAAATGAAGGGTTCTACTTAAACTAAAACATTAAAGTTTGTTGTGTTAACACAAGGCTATTAATGTTTTAGAGGCAAAAGTTATATGAGAGTTGCATTAAATGCAATTGGAAAGAGTTTCCTACTTATGAACTTATAACAGGTTTGTTGTGCAACCACAAGACTTTTTATAAGGAATTAGGATCTTATTCTCACTAAGAAAATCTATGAGAGGGTTATGTTTTTTAGTGGGAGACATAATTAAATTAAAGTCCTAATTTAATTATGTTTGTCATCATGAGTTGTTTGCTTATATATTGTTCTTTATTATGTAGATAAATGGCTTCTTCACTTTCATTGTGTTCAATTTTGGATTCAAATAAATTGACTGGTCAAAATTATGTTGACTGGTTCAGAAAACTTAAAATAGTACTCAGTCAAGAAAAACTCTCCTATATTCTTGATGCCCCTAATCCTAAGCCATTAGGAAATGATGCCACAGATGAAGATAAGTCCACATACCAGATGTGGCAAAATGATTCCCTTACTATCAAATGCATTATACTTGCCTCTATCAATAATGAATTATAGAGGCAGGATGATAGCATGGACACTCAATCCATATTACTCAATCTAAAAGAGCTTTATGGAGAGCATAGTAGGACTACCAGATATGAGATATCAAAGTAGTTATTTCATGCAAGAATGATAGAAGGAAAATCCATACAAAATCATGTATTGATGGTAATTGACCTAATTACTCGATTAAGTCAACTAGGTTTTATTATGGATGGGGAGTTAAGTCAGGATTTGATCCTTCAATCACTCCCAGAATTATTTTTTCAGTTTGTCGTGAACTATCACATGAACAAACTAAATTCTTTATTGCCTGAGCTGTTAAATATGCTCAAGACAGCAGAAAGCCATATCAAGGAAGATAAGGCTCCTCTTCTTCTTGTAGATGGGATCTCTAAGAAGAAGGCAGGCAGAAAGGGTTCAAAAAGAAGGTTGAATCATAAAAGTGGTATAAATAAGAAGAAAAAGGAGAAGAAGATCTCTGGACAGATGACCTATTTTTACTGCAGCAAAGCAGGTCATTGGAAGAGAAATTGCAAGGCTTACCTTGCAACCATGAAGTCTGGTGCAAAAAATGCACCAAAAGGTATGTATGAGATACATACTATATTATCATTAAATTCTTCTATTTCAAATTCTTGGGTATTAGATATCGGCTATGGTTTTCATATTTGCAAATCTTTGTAGGGACTACAGAAAATTAAAAGTTTGAAGAAAGGTGACTTTAAACTCTATGGCGCTGGAGGAGATTCTATCCAGGCAGAAGCTGTAGAGACAAAAATATTGAAGTTACCTTATGGGAAGATCTTAGAGCTTACAAATTATTATTTTATGCCTAAGATCATTAGAAATATTATATCTATACCCTTGTTATTAAAATAAGGTTATAGTCTTAATGTAACGAGCGATGGTTGCTCGATCAAATATTCTAATGAAAATATTTGTTTTGGCATTTTTAGCAATGGTTTGTTAACTCTATGTTTGGATGACAACAAATTTCATATTGATGAAAATAGAAAATGTAAGAGAGATGACATAAATAATACTTTACTTCGGCATTGTCGATTAGGTCATATTAGTGAGGCTAGGATTAGCAAGTTATACAAAGAAAAGTTCTTTGATTCTTTTGATTATGAACCATTAGGAACTTGTAAATCATGCCTCATGGATAAAATGACTAAGATTCCATTTAGTGGACATGGAGAAAGGACAAAATAGTTATTAGGACTTGTACATACAGATATATGTGGTCCTATGACAACTCAAGCCAGAGGAGGATACTCTTATTTTATAACATTCACTGATGATTTATCTAGGTTTGGATATGTGTATCTTATGAAACATAAATCAGAAGCCTTTGATAAATTTAAAGAGTATCAAAGTATGGTCGAAAAATAAACTGGACAATGTATAAAAATCCTTCGATCTGATCGAGGAGGAGAATACTTATCTAGTGAGTTTCTAGACTATCTTAAATTTAAAGGGATTCTCTCTGAATGGACACCTCCTTATACACCGCAATTAAATGGTGTAGCCGAAAGAAAAAATCATACCTTATTAGATATGGTACGGTCCATGATGTGCTTCACTGAATTACCTATTTCCTTCTGGGGTCATGCTCTGGAGACTGCAATTTACATCTTGAATAGAGTACCTTCTAAGTCTGTATCTAGTACTCCATATGACATATGGAGAAATAAGAAACCAAATCTTAAGTATCTTAAGATATGGGGTTGTCCAGCATATGTCAAAAGAAATTTTGGACATAAACTTGATGCTAGATCAGACAGATGTCTATTTATAGGATATCCTAGAAATAGTATAGGATATTTATTCTACCATCCTACTGAACAAAAGGTGTTTGTAAGTAGGCATGCCATTTTCATGGAAAAAGAATTTATCCTAGAAAAGGGCAGTGGCAGAAATATTGAACTTAGTGAAGTTCAAGAAAATCAAATAGATATTTCTCAACCATATAATCATATAAAAGAACCAGAACATATAACTCCTATCCGTAGGTCTAAAAGAGTAAGAAATTCACCTATTAGGTATGGGTTCATTATTGAGAACAATGAAGCCCAAGTCATTGAGAATGACGAACCTCTGACCTATACGGAAGCAGTCAAAAGTAAGGACTCTTACAAATGGCTGGCTGCCATGCAATCCAAAATAGAATCCATGCATACCAACAAAGTATGGACTTTGGTGGATGCACCAAAGGATATAAATCCTATTGGATGCAAATGAATTTTTAAGAAAAAGATTGGAGCTGATGGTCAAATTGAAACCTATAAGGCCAGATTGGTGGCTAAGGGTTTTAGGCAAAAACAAGGGATTGATTATGATGAAACATTTTCACCTATGGCCATGCTCAAATCTATTCGGATTATGCTTGCTATAGCAGCATACCACGATTATGAAATATGGCAAATGGATGTAAAGACTGCCTTCCTTAATGGTTTCCTTGAGGAGGAAGTCTATATGTCACAGCCAGAAGGATTTGAGTCAAATGAGAGACCAAATCAGGTATGCAAACTTAAGAGATCCATTTATGGATTAAAGCAAGCATCAAGGAGTTGGAACATCCATTTTGATGAAACAATAAAAGAGTTTGGTTTTATCAAGAATGTGGATGAACCATGTGTGTACAAGAAAATTAGTGGGAGAATAATAGTATTCTTGGTTCTGTATGTAGATGACATACTCCTCATTGGGAATGATATCCCAATGTTACAATCAGTCAAATTATGGCTATCAAATAAGTTTTTCATGAAAGATTTGGGAGAAGCATCCTATATACTAGGAATAA